>JAODUH010002902.1:22500-34587 GCA_027564835.1 Typhlichthys subterraneus | reverse complement strand
AAGTACACAAATATTGTTTGCAAGCACACAAATCTTTATTACAGAGCTTTGTCTCGTGGCACTGATTTCACGCCATATATAAGCTCAGTATGTGAGTAAAACCACAATTGTACCGAAATTTTTTCCGAACCATGATGTCCACAACCGCGGTGTTAACCGATCCGTGACTTTAGTGTACCGTTGCACCCCTAGTTAATACACGGTAATATTATGGTTATCTAGGATGACTAGCGGTCATCCACATTTGCCGCTAATATGCTTGACCTGTGGGCAGACAGTAGCACACCTGACCTTCATTCTACTCTATGACAAACAAACAAATAAACACATACCGGCCACCACTGTACAACAGTATACATGCATAGTATTGCACATAGACAAACCCTTGCTCTGTAGTAAAGCACACACCACACACACACACACACAGCCTAATTATGGAAGCATTGTGGTGATCCCATCAATCAGCATGTGAACTGCATGCACCTTTGCGTTATTCCAGCATATTTTACCATCGTATCTCGCTCTGAGAAGGCTATACTTCTAATGTATAGCAATCTCATCTCCATCTTATTTACACAGATGCTAACACACACAAATAAGCTAATGTAAACTGTCCTAAGGCATCTTGATAGCCAATGAACAGCACAAATGTCCTAAACAGCTTGTGCATGCTGGTATCTAACCCTACCTATTACCCCTATTATTGGCTAAGGGATTAAAGTAATGTGCCAAAGGCTATTTCCTCGAATAGGTTTCCTCAGAGGGCAATACCTGCAATGTGGAGAAAAGAAATGGACAGGCGCTGCTTAGAATAATATCCTCTCTCGCACACCAACACACATACAAAATGCTAAGGGCGCTTTATATGGATAAGTGGGTAAGGGGACAGCGCAATCGACAAAGAGAAAGAGGGGCCAAGAGATAGACGCACATATGGGGGTGGGGGGCTCTGGTGATTGCCTGGATGGGAGTTGTATCCAGGCTGTTTCAAAGTAATAAACTCAGTGACACAAGGGACTTCAGAGAAGTCAGCGGGACACTTTTCATCACGTGTGCTTTGGCCCTGGCAAACCTCTGGCAACTAGGGAATGAAAAAATGTATATGTATGCATGTGCACGCACACGCGCACACACGCACACTGAATATGTGCTATGGGACATGTAGCCCTGTAGGACTATCCCGCTCCCACCTAAAAGGTCACAACTTCCACTGCACACAGCCTCCCCTGGAATTTAATCACGGTGAATAATAAAAAAATAAAAAAGAATAAAACCATTATTGCTGCACTATCAACCCCCAACAGTGAGAAAGGCCAAGAAGACAGTCCAATCCATTCATTATAATGGTTTGTCTAGACTAGCTAGCAGAGACGTCTAAACAAGCCCAACCCATTCATTTACATCAAGACATCTCACCTCCTCCCTTTTCATTCATCTTCCCTCATTTTGTCTGCCCTCAGATCAGATAATCCTACAGCAACAGATTTAGGAATGGGACTAATTGAATGGCATTCTGGGTCAGAACCTGTTCCCATCTATCCAATAAACTCAGGGTGATGAAACCACATTTGAGAAAGATATTCAAACCAAGCTGATATTTTGACAATAAATAATCCATCCATCCATCCATCCATCTATCCATCTGCTTTTCCGTAGTCGGGCCATGGGGGCAGCAGCTCCAGCAGGGGACCCCAAGCCTGAGCCACATTAACCAGTTCTGACTGGGGAATCCAGTGGAGAAGGGTCTAGCTGCAGATGGGCACTGTCAGGCTGATGGGCGTGGCTATGACACTGTGAAGCGCAGCCGGCTAGCTAGCTAGTGCCCTGCTAAATCAATTACTTTTCTAATTATCTCATCTGTTTAACAGCATTCGCAATATTCACGTTGTTTACTTTAATGAAAACAAGCACAGCAAGTTTCTGTTACACATGATACAATGAGTCGTCACAACAGAGCCTTCTGTAGCATGTTTCTGTTACACATGAAACAATGAGTAGACACAACAGAGCCTTCTGTAGCCTGCGATGTAGACAGCACATATCAGAATAATGAGGGCAGGCTGCAGGTCTTCGCGGCTCACTTTAGCGGTAAACGGGCGAACACATCACAGTGCTGTCACCTCTAACACGCCATCGCAGTGACGGCTGTTACGGCGACACCAGGGAGGTCTGAGAAGCATCTTTCACTGATGGAAACGGTCCATTCATTTAGCAAACCGGTACCGATGGGAAATAAAGTGTTGAAAATAAAGCTCTGTGAGAGGATTTAACAAGGGAATGTGGGACGGGATTCAGCAACAAAAAAAGTCCCGGCGGATGAATGGATAATATGGAATGAAAAACTGCAGCTCTCATTAGTTTACAAGGAAACGTTTGTAGCCTACCCGTACTGTACAGCAATTTCAGCCCACAGTTTTGGTTGAGGTGGGTTGTGGGTTTGCATGCTTGCAACATGCATCATAGGCTACAGTACAGTATGTGCGCGTACTAGCTTATACGTAGCTATGCATCGGGATAAAGTGCTTATTGAAAGACCACATGTTCACGGTTTGTCCTACTGTATTGTGAGGATGTTCAATGTCAACCCAAACATGTGATTAACATTGTACAAACGTTGCATGTTTGCATTGTGGAGAAGGAGGGGCTATGATTAGAGCCTCCTACTGCGCTCTACATAAGCTTCTTACGCTGGGGTTATCGCAGGGTCAAACCGCTTGACTAGAAACTCTCACTGACCAAATCCTATATGCACCCCAACCATGCCATTAGATATGCCCAAACTGCAAAATTAAGGATTTAGAGTACATTAATGGCAAATGTTCTGGCAATGCACGTTCACTGGGCAATATTGAAGTCTGACAAGACAATTCTGAATTAGTTACTATTATTCATTTGTGCGGGAAAAAGTCCTGTGAATGACAGGAGTGTCAAATGTGATCCAGGAGCTGCAGTTTTCCTCTGAGAAATAATAATGAGGGACAAAACATCTCCCTGACGCCAGGATCAGATGTTTTCAACACAGCGATGATAGCACTAATCTGATCCCAGGCCAGCGCATGAGGACAACGTGCACGAGTGAAGGCGGAGTGGTGAGAAAAGCAGTGGTTTTCAAGCTTCACCTCGAGGGACCCGTGTCTGCAACTGATTTAGCATGGGAAATGCGTGGGTTCATTAATTGGAATTTGCACTTTTATAAAGATATTAATCTTAATCCTAACCCTTGCAGTTGTATGGGACATCTGCAGTGATATAGCCTAACTGCGTGCATTGTTTATACTTTACAGAACCACCAGCGCTGGGGTATATTAGCGTTGGATCGACCACCAGCGGCGGGGATATTCTATCAAAGGGTCTGGCCTCGCCTCTGAAACACACTGCTTGGTGGAGGTAGGGTTGGGTGGGAGCAGCAAGGTCTGTACGGTACCACACTCACCACATCCAATACACGTGGGAGGGGTCTCCAGCAACCCCCCCCACCCCCCTCCCCCTCCTTCTCCCCTGCTTCAGAGGGCAGCCCCGGCCCCGAATGGAGAGAAGTTGAGGTGACCTCTCTGTAAAATAAGACGGGCGTCAGAGCGTCAGGCAGAAAAGGGGAAACAGGTGAGAGAAAGACAGAAAGTTTCTTGACAAGATTTAAAAGCGGCAGGGGTTGGAATCTCCCGAAATGGCCTAAAATGCTTACGTATTCCGGAGAATTACCTTAGAGAACCTGCCAATTACCCCACCGCCTTACGCCACTGCCAGAAATATGCTTTGTACTTAATGACTCGATGAGAACAGCTAAGCCTTGTCTTGAACAGTCTGCTGGCCTTAGCACACCTTCGTGTTTTGCACCACGCAAAGACAGGAGCTTCAGAGATCCCCTCCCTGGGATTAACGGAGCCGTACGGGGGACATTTTATGCTCTCCCTATCTTGTCTCTCTCTCGCACATGTCGTTAATGGTAAAAGCGGGTATTCTCCATTAGCAGAGCCTGGGAGCGGGAAGACAACATTACTTTTCATCTCTGGCGAGAATCCCTTGAGACTGCGGTGCCCTGAGCCGCTCTGGTACGAGATCAAGATGTTCCCGCTTGTTCTCTCATGCACCCCTGACACTGCCACTCAATCGCGTTGAAAAGAGTCAACCAATCGGTAGCGAATAAGACCTTTCTTTCTGTGGGGCTTGTTTATCTATTTAGGCTGAGATTGGACAAGCGGGCACAAGCTGCATCCTGAAATATTCTGCGTAAATTGGGGTCTATGGTATAATGTCTATAACACAGTTCTACTGAATAATAATTACATTTTTAGGAATGGTCGTTAAAAGACAATGTGCAAAATGTTATGTTTGCATGGAATCCTATATTACTGTATAGCGACTATGAAGAGGAATATCCGGTTTTATGATGACTAACACCTCTCGTATCCTGTTGTGACGAGTTTGTGGGTTCAGTGCAAGTCTGTAGACTTGACCTTGGTTATAGGAGAGTCAGGTCTGTGCTGGGAGCAGGAAACAAATTATCCAGTGTATGTGTGTGTGTGTGTGCGTGTGTGTGTGTTTCGCTACTAATGTGTTTCGACTTTAAATGTGTATGTGTTGGTGGAGAGAGTTGGAATGGGACACCTTTACATGAGCCTGTGTTACTGTGTGTGTATATATGTGCTGGACATAGAACCCAGCCTTGTAACCTAACACCAGCTTTCAGAACAAGGCAAAGCTCACACATCCATTCTATTTCAGGCCTTAACTTAAATATTACTGAAAACTGAAAAGGATAAATACAGCGAAGATGAAATACTGTATTTTGCCATTACCATTATTATGCTGTTTTTACTGTATGTGTGTGTGTGCACAGCACAATACCGGAAATTGACATTCTTTTTATTTTTACCGCTGCTCTGTGTTTATATTCTTGCTCTTTGTTTTTATTTTGTCCCTTTAAGGGGAATGTTGTGTGTAAGACTGTACGGCTACACCAGACATTTGCTGCCCTAGCAGAACGCCAGTAAGACGTCCGTCTTCTCCTGTAACGAATGCTACACCAACATTTGATGTGTGTGTGTGTGCGTTTACCTGAGTGTGATGGCTGTCCATGTGCCTGCTCAGAGAAGAAGAGCTGGAGGAGTTTGTCTTGCTGTGGCTCTCATCATCCAGGGACCCTGAACACACAAGCGCAGCATGTAAACCCCACAGAGGGCTGACCACAGACTTGCCCACACATAGTGGGTGAATGGGGCCGGGTGGGGCTACAAATGTCAACATGCTCATATATCGTGTTATTCACGAGGCTGGTGCAGTAGCTCGCTGAAATCTTAAGATTATTCTCTGCTCTTCTATTGTTCACGTCATCACCTCTCCCATCCATCCTCTCCTGCCCTGCCTCCATGCATATCATCCACGAGGACGGTCGTGGGCCCTGGACACCCACATTAGCAAGACCTCCCCTTGTATCATTCCACACGCAGGTGGATTTGGTTTTATAATCTATGTGGTTGGAACAGCTCCATAACAGTACATTGTGTGTGACTCCTATGAACTGCGTCTAGATTCTACGTAAATAATAACATGGCATCAATACCGCATGATTCAGCACGTTATTTTAAATATGCACAACATCCTCCGTTACCATTGGAGATCCGGTTGCCATTCTCGACGGCGGCGGAGCTAGAAGAGTGGGACGGGTGGTTGTTGGCATTCCTGTCCTGTAACTGAGGAGACGGCGAGGTTGGGGCGGAGCCAAAGTCGTCCCGCCCTGGCAGGTTGATATTGGAGTTGAAACCTGTAATACAGCGAGAGGAAATGTAATCATGTACATACTACAGGGTTGTAGTATGTACAGTACAGTATGACTGACATGCCAATGGATTATTAGACACACGTCCATCTGGGAAGCCATCTGTCAAAACTGTTTGACAAGGGCAGCCACGCCCGTAGCTACTGTGTGTATCAGTATCAGTGTGACGGCGATTGCTCAGATCAAGTGCTGCTCGGGTTAGGTCGCAGGGATTTCTCGGCTTTCCAGGCGAATTCTCGCTGGCAAAGATAAACCGTAGCCTCGCGAGATCCGGGCGGTCTCGCGAGGCTACGGTGTCTGCTTCTCACACACAACCTGAACCAGAACATACAGATCTGGGTGCCATACATGTAGGTAGGGGACAACAGATGCCACCCTGTGTGGAGAATGTGTGACTCCCAGCCACAAGATGTCTAAACATAGCCCTTCGCCGGCCTCCTCAGGAGGTCGTGTTGGGCAGGTGGGTGTTCGCACGGAGAGCAGGAATGGAAGGGGGCCGTGCGTGGGAGAAGAGGGGCCGTGCGTGGGAAGAGCACATGGCTGTGAATGCAGGAGAGCTCAGGAGTGCGTGGAGTGAACACTGGCAACCAGGGAAGCTTGGCCAAAGTGTTTTAAGAGCGTGTGTAGTCCCCGGGAGAGAGCTGTCACCAAGGCCGGCATTCCCATTCACTGAGCAAGTGGGAGGCAGCTGCTCTTCACAGGGATGTCTGGGATTTCTCCGGCGACCCCTGCTCCCCCCGACAGCGTCATGTATCACATGCGCTCACTTAGCGACTGCGGCGGTAAGAGGAAGCAGACCTCTCCGCTAAGCCCGCCGGCATGTGGCGGTGCTCAGATCTCAGCGACAGTGACGCGCCCCGCTGCCCCGAGCGACAGCCGGCTCGGTAACCTCCCCCGCCACCCGGGTGCCCAGTTCTGTCCCCGTCACACGCAGGGTTTCCATGACGGCAGCACTTTGTGGGCCTCCCGACCGCAAAAGGGTCACATGAGGCGGATACGTCAGCACGTGCGAATGTGCGGCGTCTGTATCTGCTCCAAGACCCTTGACCTTGTCCCTGATATAGAAGCATGACACCACCGGCCCTTGACAAAACTAGCACGCCTGCTATTTCAGTTAGCATCTGAGTTAGCCTTCTACATTATTAGCATGTTGAAGCCCAGCCATTTCTGATGCGCTTGTACCATTAAAAAGATGCTATATATTAAGTGTACTTCTTAGAAAATCCATCAGCTCAATCCATCAGTGAGGTAAATGCTCTGGCCTGCACACCTGAGAGAATACTTTTTTACTGATTGGTTCAGCAAATCTACCAATCACATTAATGCGAGCACACAGCTACAGTACAGCAGGCTCCAGAGAGAGAAGAGAAGGGGGCGGGCTTTTAGATTATGGTTTTTAGCTAGCTCTCGTTTAGCTAACTCTCAAATCCTACATGCATCATCTTTAAGTCGCCACTGCTCTGCAGAGCACCAGCGAACTGCTTAATATTTCATACTTGTCTTCGTCATTCCACTGTGCTCGTGCATTATTAACCCCTCACTGTTAATACACTCCATGAAATGAAAAACAGAAATACAGAAGAGTCCACAGGGGTCTCTACGTGGTCTCTGTGCGGTCTCTACGTGTTATATAGCGGCCAGGCTTTTAAGGTACGCGTCCACCGCATCAACACATCCTAAAAGGACGTTGTTGTTGTTGTTGTCAAAGCGATCCTGGCATGTAGCTGAACCCTCTGACCCACGACCCTGCCAGCTCATGTGCTTCACGTGATGAATGCCTCTGCCCTGCTTCCACAAAGGTTAGCCTTTGCATCATCGCCACGTCGACGGCGTGGCGTGGCTCCGCGATCACGTCCTAGCGCGCTACGCCGGCTAGCTCATTTGGTAGCGTGAGAGAGGAGGCAGCTGACGTGACCAAAGGCCACCACACAGGAGACTGTAACAAATGAGCTGCTTTTTAGTGGGCCAAACAGGGTGGTTTGTGACAACAGCTTTATTATTAATGACACCATGTTTCCAGGGACCGGAATAGGGACCTACGAGAAAGAGGCGGCGAAGCATTTTTTATTTTTTGCCCACCCTCCCATTAACACTAAAACAGTGGGACGTTGATGTTGCCTACAGGGCATACAGCAGTACTCCTGCCATATGGAAGGAGATCGGAACTGGTCCTCTTTTTCCCCCATAGGGATGCATTACGCTGCGCTATCTTTGTATGTATTGGAATATATTTGTGTGCACCCTGCGCATGTCTGAATGGTAGAAGTGTTTGCTACAGGAGCAGGTTTCATCAATAGCAAAGTTCAGAGGAAGGGACAAGATGTAGGCAGTGTCGTGTGTGCGTGTGCGCGTCGGAGTGCGTGTGTGTGTGTGTGTCTGCACCAGAGAATATAGAGTAACGCGAGAGTCAATAACATATGCCAGTTGTGTGTGTGTGTGTATGTGTGTGTGTTTCCCGCAGACCTCCATCTCTCATCTTGCGCCCGGAGGCCGACTTCCTCAGCAGACTGCGTCCGGAGCTGAACAGGGTGTTGAGCTCGTCCAGGGGGCTTGTCAGGGGTCGCCCGTTGGCCGGGTTGAACAGCAGGGGCGAGGACGAACACGAGTGGGCCCTGCGCGGCTCCGGGCGGGACGCCTTGGCTGGGGAGTACGGCGGCGGCTTCCCCAGGGGGTCTCCGGAGGCCCTGTGTGACCCGGCCAGCTTCGGGGAGTCCGAGCCGGCCGTCGTCACCACGACAGAGGCAGTCCGGGTGAGCGTCAGAAAGCCGGCCTCCGGTGGGAAGGGGAAGTGGGACGGGGGTCTGTAGGGGGGCGGGGGAGGCGCCGGGGGTGTCAGCGGAGGCGTGGGCTTGTCCGGCATGAGCACGGTGAGGCTCGGGGAGGAGTCGGCCCGCTGGCGGGAGTACTGCGGCGACAGCGGGCTATCGGGACCGCCGGCGTAGTTCAGGTTGGTCTCGAACACTGGCAGCTTCTTGACCTCCAGCGGCGTGAGCGGAGACTCGTCCGAGGCTGGGGAGCAGGTAACCGGGGACGGAGGGAACACCAGGAGGGGCGGCCGGTGGGGCAGCAGGTTGGGAAAGGGCGCCGGGATGTCGCAGCCTGCCCCGCCGCACTCCTTTCCCAGGAGCGGCAGTGCCTCCGCGCACCCTGCAGCCGCTGACCGCTTGGCCTCCGCACAGCTCTGGGAGAGCGACGCCGATGGCATGGGCCCCGCCAGGCCCACCAGGCTCAAGCCCAGCGCCTCCAGCTTGGCTGCCTTGGTAACCGGTCCCGAAGCATCTGGCTCTGCGGGGAAGTACTTCATCTCCTCGTACACCGCCTCGCTGTCTGCCGCCTGCTCTGCGGCCGTGGGGCCGTCGCCGTGGGGCCGTTGCTGGGCGCCCACCATCTCTATGTACACGTCTTCCTCGTCCTGGCTCTGGAACAGGCTCAGCGGCGCCCCCACCTGGGGACAGTCCAGGGAGGTGGTTTTCTGCAACAGGCCCCCAGCTAGCCGGGACAGCAGTGCTAGCTTGATGTCCGCCGGGCGCAGCTGATGGAGGCTGGTGGCCACGGCGTTGATCTCCTCGTAGGAGCCCGTCAGCTTGGTATTGGGGCTACGCTTGGGCTTTGGCGGGGGCACCTTCCTCGAGGTGGTGTAGTCGTCACTGTGGGGGCGGGGCTTGGACAACGCTGCGGGTTTACGGCAGCAGAGGATAGTGTTTACATGGTTAGCATACCTAGCCTCGTGATAGCATAGCATGCTAGCTAGCTACAGTTTGACTGTCTGGAACCCCTTAATTCAAAATCATCATAAGGCCATGCTAACGATGCAAAAGACGGACATACAATTGGCCTATTGACCTACCTTTATCACACCCAATCAGACTAAACTCGGCGTAGTTGTCGTGGGGAAAACTTCAGCTAGCTGCCGACTGACCTGATTCTTTTTTCAACACTTTTGCATTGAGGGGTTCCAGAGTGATGCCGCGGTGAAATTGTATCTATAAAATACCATTATTAATAAATAACTAAATGAATAGATATAGCACTGAAGGCATCTATACCTGTGGGGTCGGTGGGGGACAGCTGTGTTTTGGGGGGGCTCCCCGCTGGCTCCCCGCAGCCCTCCGGGGTGGGAATCTCTTTAGGGGCGAGCGTTAAACCCGCGCTGACCACCTCGTACGAGGCGCTGAGGCGAGTGTTGGGGTCCCTCTTTGGTTTGGGGGGAGGCTGCTTCCGCGGAGAGGCTAGGCAGCCCCCTCCTGCCCCGTCCTCCACGCAATGGACCGGCTTGACGCCATGGACCATGCTCTCCATGGCCAAGGGTGTGGGCACCGAGCTGGAGCGAAAGTGGCGAATAATACGGCTCCCCCCGCCACTGACGCAGCCGTCGTGGGCTTTCACGCTTTTCTCCGCAACTCTATCAATGACACGAAATACAAAACAATTTATTAAAAAACCATCGGGATTAAATAGTGATGATTCTACCTGGTACTTTCAATTGTTTCTTCCTGATTATTGAAACACATAAAAAAATAAACCTTAAAAATGTATTTTCAAGAAAAGATAATCAGCCTGCTCTTTTCTAATATACTGTATGTCTGCATCTCTAATGCATCGAATATGTGCTAAGGAGGCCAATCAGAGAATAAAGACTAAAAACCAATGGATTACGCTTACTGTTTAAATCTAATCTTTTTATGGTCATTTTATATTATAATATAATTCTGGCCCAGCCATCTGTTGGTACCCTATGTTAGTGTGTGTGTGCGTTCCCCACTGGAGAGGCTCCTTGACCACCCCCTGCTCTTAAGTCCCCCCCCACCCCCCTTCTCCTTCCAAACCCAATGTTCCTGTTGTGAGTTCCACCCAGACGCCTGTCTGCTGTTCAAGCAGCAGATGTTCCATATACAAGGGCATATAGAGTATATGTGTGTGTGTGTGCGTGTGGGTGAGACCGTTTTATATTAAAGTGTTTTTTTCTTCTTCTTCTTCTTAAAGAAAATAATAATTGTTAATATATGTTGTGTGCATAAGTTTGACCGATTACATTACTATATGTAAGATGTGTTATGCCATACATTATCCAATGAAATCATAAAATACTGTGTTATTTGTGAATACATATTTACAGAGAAGTACATGTTATACAGTATATATTACGTCATGATGTGTTTACACTGGTATTTAATGTATATGACTTGCATTTTGACTACCAACGTGAACATTGACAATAAGATAGAATGTTCCAGTGTAAACTCTCACTTTATCCTTAAGATGTTAAGTATAAATACATAGACGGGTGGCATTTAAATCCTGGAATTCTACTGTCAAGCATCAGCCATGTCTAACCTACCCAGGCCACACTATCAGCAGCAGGTTTCTAAAATGCATCCATTTCCTAAAATAGAGATTATCTGTCATTTACATTGCAACTTAACTTAAAACTGAATTTAACACTGTAATCGGATCGGTACTCTGTATCGGCCAATACCCAAAGTGCCGGTATCTGTATCGGTATCGGGGCTGAAAAACTTGATCATGCCATCCCTAGTACTTCTAAAGATAGGAACATAAATAAAGTGACGAACACCGCTCACAACAACAAATCCGTTTTATACTACGCTTTGCTTCACAGTGTGTTTCAATATGCGAGGCGGTGCTGCGGAGGGATATTGTTTTGATTCGAGCTGGAAGTAGCCAGCGTTCTAGACAATGACTGACCCTGCCTTTAAAGGTAACGTCAGCTATTGCAAGCTAAATGAAAGCTAATCAAATTTTTGTAGGAGCCAAACTCCCAGCGCACGTTAGTACTTTAATTACCATAGATAAAAGAATTAGACATGACGTGAATTTATGCTTTGGACAGTGTGTTTGTGATTTGGTTCTCTTTACGTAAAGTTACAATAGTGAAGAGCAGCCTCGTTAACGTATATTGAACGCTAGGATGCCTGCTCCTTTGCATTATTGTTTATTACTGCCTCTTTAAGTGACTTGGCTTAATTTGGGTTTTACTTTAGTTTTCCCTAACGTGAGCAGAGTTGGCGGCATTAGCCAGGGAGCAACACGGTTTTTCTACCGTAGTCATAGACGTAGCGATAGGTTTAGTTAGGTGGTATGTTTGGAGACGACCGTCCTTGTTTTGTGTATAACGCATGTATGCATGTTTTAGACGTGTAGAGTGACAATAAACACACATTTCATCAAACACGCAGTGAAGTGGAGGTGTCTTTTACGTCTATAGCTCACGAATCAGGAACTGCGTTAGCTAGCGCACACGATCAACGTCGGCCCTCACACTATTTGTCAAATATCTCCTCGCATTTCGC
>JAODUH010002902.1:0-20000 GCA_027564835.1 Typhlichthys subterraneus | reverse complement strand
ACACACACCTGCCATCCCTGGAGTTTTGACTGCTGCAGTACAGAGCGACATTTCTCCTGCGCCGACAGTTTCTCCTGCGCTCCTAGGGTAGTGTTCACCAGCTCCCTGTACCTAGAACGCACACACACACACACACACACGTGTCAGTGCATGTGGACTCACACAGTGTGTGTTACTGAGTTATACACACTTCTCCATGATTCAGAAACAATGGTGTCAGAGGTCAACTGGGGTCGTAAGGCAACAAGACAAACAGCATCTGTTCCAGCAATAGACCCATTTACTGCCGACGTCATGCGACTTCACCATCGTTTGCACACGCAGCTCAGCACTTTAAGCCCCATATATAAAATAAATAAATGATCCCTTTTACAATTATCCTTATGACACAACATTATTTCACCGGCTATTTGTCCTAGATGATCATTTTCCTGTCAGTTTTGACCAGTTGAAATATCTTCAGAGCAGGAATACAACCCATAAAATGCACATTTGCCGTTTTGGTAGTTTTGGTCAGAGTACACATTCTGGCAAGACATCCCGTTTTACTTTCATCTGCTAACAAAAAAAAAACTAAGCATGCCTAAAAGCTGCTATGTGGCGGAATGCACTAATAACAAGGTAGGAAACCCATAACTAACTTATGTATAGGTGTTGAATTGAAAAATGTAGACCAAAGTCACCGTAAATACAGGCAGAGACAGTAAACCCACTGGATGGAAACAGTCAAACAATATGCTAAATTACGTTACCTAGCTAAAAACAGTCAATATTTCACCGTGTACATCACCACTGTTTGTAAACAGTAAATGGGTCACTTAACACAAGTTAAGTGCTTAAATATTGTCATGTATTTAAACTTTATTTACCCAGGCAATCTCGCTGAGATTAAAATAGATTTTTCAGGAGAGACCCGGCCAAGAAGTATCTTAAAACAACATACAGTATAAAACATCAATGCATAGTAGCTATACATACAACTATACTAACATACATAAAAGCCTCTTAAGTCCACTGAGTAGATACAATAAACTGCTGTTAACAACCATAATATTATTGTTAATAGTAATATTCTAATAACATATCAATCTTTATTAAGGCTAACTCTATATTTTATATAAATATATGGTAATATGTATGTAAAAAGACAAATATTCAGAGATACTGACACTACAATATTCTGTATCATATGCAGGTGAGTAAACAATTAAACAAGGGCCTGGCCATAGAGTTAACTAGTCAGCCATGGATGCGTTAACCAGGTTAGATCAACCAGCTAGATCGCAGGCGTGCAGTGTTAGCTAACATGCCTACTGTAACGTGATGATGTCACCCGCATCACTGACACCTGAGGCAAATATAACAAGCAGATGGCTGGAGGCATAAAACACGTGTGCTATCAATAGCGTGTGCATGCGTGTGTGTGTGTGTGTGTGTGTGTGTGCACGTGAATGATGAACTGGCTTGATTTACAGGAGTGGACCCTGGCTGAACTTTGCCCCCCTCCCCTCTCTATGGTAATGCAAGTCTTACAAACAGCGCACGTTGTCCCACTGCACCCATAAAACACCAAGCCACTCTGTATGCCCAGAGACGTTATATAGAGGAGACATGCCACTTTGAGAATTTTGAATGGACAGTTGACAGTTGGAAGAACATGTCCCGCCTCTCCCCCAGAAGAGCCAATCACCTGCTTTATAATTGCAGAACGGATATAACCTTTTAAGCCAATTCGGTGTTGAAATCTTGCACATGCGTAGTGGAATTTCAAACTGGCGAAAAAATGGTTTTTTAGCCTTATTTTGTGGCAAAATCAAACGTTTTAAGATGTTTTTTTATCTGATTTTACTCTCTCCCTATTAATGCCATTAAGTACTTTCTAAATAAAAGTCTGGAAGTTAAAAGATTGTTGCCGACTGGCGAGACGTCCCTATAAGGACTTTGCCCTTACTATGAGGATATGCAGACGGTCAATGGAGACTGCTTTCACAACCTTCCGGGGAAAGGCGTGCTCTCAGCAGTGTCACAGGTATCTGTGCATGGACCCACTCTTTTGATAGCTCCCTCTTACGAATCTGACAACCGTGACTTCCGTTGGCATTTTGAAAGCTTTGTTTAGTCAAAAGTCTTTCCCCTGAAGTGGTCGACATGCCTGCGATCTCAAGTGATGGATTTACCTCCTTCTGTAACTTAATAGCTCGGTCAGTGTGTGTCTGTTTATCCATCAGCGGAAGGAGGCAGCGCCGCTTTTGGAACTGCTTGTATAACAAATTATGATCCATGTGCTTGCTGAAGAGCTCGATATTTGATAACTGAATGAGGCCTACAGTTCCAATAGTGGAAGGGAGAAATATAAACCCCAAAGAGGAGGATTTACGAGAGAGCAAGGTTAAATGTGGAATAATTTCACCCTAACACATTGTCATAAAATAAACGTACAAAAAAAAAATAAAAATACACACACGCTGTACCATACATGACAAATAAAAGCAAGTATAAAATTAATCACGCTGGTGACTAGACTAATGTAATTGGGTTGGGGGAGTCACTATGACTTAGTGTAGAGGCCTGCGTGGTCACAGAGCAACTGCACACCTATGCCTGTGTGTGTGTGTGTGATTGTGCATCTGGCGATAAAGCAACCTCAAGATCAAGGGTTGATTTATAGGCTTGCCAGTTTGATTAGTCAAGGGCCAGGGACCTTTTTATGAATGAGTGAGTGAGTAATGGAGAGAGAAGTGATAAGAGAGAGAGAGAGAGAGAGAGAGAGATAGAGAGAGAGAGAGAGGCTAAAGCTGTTAAATCCCTTTGCGTCTCTGAGAGAGATAGTGGAGAGAGAGAGAGAGAGAGAGAGAGAGAGAGAGAGAGAGAGAGAGAGAGTAGGAGACCCACTTCCTCACCCAATGCACAAAATACCACCATCTTAGAACTCAATATTTCAATCAGTTCAAAACCCATCCAAAAGCCCCAATAGATCTAGAGAAGCTCCCCAACCAAGACCAACTAGTGTTCCTACTAGGAGAAGTCAGTGAATGCTGTAGGCTAGCAGCACGTTATGTGACATCTTGTCACAACCTGAGAGACTGTGGCTGACCTCTTCCCTGCATCAACCACCATGCATTCCTGTTAATAAGGTACCGTACTGTCAGTACTTGTAAAATGTGTATCCATACTATGTTCATTATTTATATGTATGTCTAACGTATATACTGTATACATTTTGTTTTGGCAATATGAGAAATGATCTTGTCATGCCAATAAAGCCGTTCTTGAACTGAACTGAATTGAGAGATAGATAGTGTTGGATACAGAGAGAGAGAGAGAGAGAGAGAGAGAGAGAGAGAGAGAGAGAGAGAGCTAAAGAGCAGACGGAAGACAAAATGGTGGCAGAGAGTCGCAAGGAGGGGATGGTAACAAAAACAATAGAAAAGGATCTATGAGGACGATGTCCGTGGCATCCCCCCCACGCCACCCAGTTCCCTGAATGGCCCGGGATCTGTTCATTCATTGGCCCGGTCCGCCGTTGAGACCAGAGCAGAAGACGAGACGTGAGCGGCGCTCTTTGTTAGCCTCGCCTCCACACGGGCCCTTTGAGTAAACAGGGCCTTAGCGTGTAAACAAGGGACCAGCAAGCCACGTGTGACTCACACAGGCAACACACTAAGGGCAGACCACAAACACACACGCACACAGGGGCCGTGTTGCACGCGTGGACACACACGCACACAGGGGCCGTGTTGCACGCATGGACATACACGCACACAGGGGCCGTGTTGCACATGTGGACACACACGCACACAGGGGCCGTGTTGCACGCGCGGACATACACGCGCAACACGTTCCACATATAGTCCATTCAGTACTCTGTCGCATTTTACGTGAAAAGCCGGGAATTATTTTGAGGCGCCACCATCCGCCATTGCTGTGAAAAAACGGTCCATTGGAGTGAACGGAGATGGCGTATCTAAGTTATTTCCATGGCTCTGCTGCTTATGAGCTTTTCATTGGCCACACAGCAGAAGAGGGCTTAGAGCACGGTCACATTACTGCACATCTATGGGAAAACGCTCATCGTTTATTGGGCGACGCATATTATGGTAATGGTTTTCTTATCACATCTACACAGCACCTCTCTCTCTCACACACCGTCCGAAGCCAACACCCTCCCTCTCACACCTGAATTGTCCTTACTGATGAATAACCTCCACTTCACCGTGGGGACACTATACAAAAGACCATATAAACAGGCCTGGTACTCCAGACTAAAGCTGTCAGAGACTGATATTAGCATCACAATCACGTTAGCTCATATCTGACTACACATGCAGCCGGACATGCAGCCAAAGGACAGACAAATTGTGATGGCAGATACTCTACCAACCTACCTGTACATGAACAACATAAATCAGAAGCATACTGTATAAATATCCACATGAGCTCAGTTTTTTCGTTTACACGCACACACACACGCACACAAACACACACACACACACACACAGAGGATATTGGATTAACAAACAGCATTCCCAAAATCTTTCAGTCAAAATATTGAAATGTACCTCTTGGACAACGAGGCTGCTGCCTCTACAAGATACATCTGTCAGAAGCACAAATCTGCTACAATCTATATCGACTTCACGCCATCATCATCTGCACTTCCCTGCCCATACTGTCTAGGAGCCTAACAAGCGGCACGCGTGTAAATGCAAACACAGGTGTCACGGGGGGGGGGCGATATCACTCTTTCAGGGCGCCAACAGCTGCTAAATACACTGCAGGAAGGTTAACTGTGACAGCGGCTGACGGAATGTTCGAGGACTTGCTATATGTTCTTGCTCCTAAATTGAACAGTCACTCTCGCAGCTGGCTGCAGATTCAGTTCTGTTCGGTTCAGTGCCCACTACGCCAAATGCACAACCGATCTAAGTAGCAGAAGTCTTGAGATAAGCTAACACCACTTTTACCACTAAATACATAGTGCGATCACAGAGTCCTTTAAGAAAAAAAAATGATATATATAATTATTAATAAACTATACCTATAATATTGAACATTTTAAATCACTTAAACAAAGACAGTTACTGTAAATTGTTTTGGCTGGTACAGATTCAGAATAAGATATTTTAACCTACAGTACATAGTGTGACCTTAAAAATGTCCCCTACAACAGACCAGAATGACTGGCACTCTCCTCTACTCTATATCTAGTAGACTGACACCAAACTCTACCACTCCACCAAACATTCATGAGCATGAATATTCAACAGTGTGGTTCTGTGGGCGCGCATTAATGCAATTAAACGGAGAACATTTATTACTGTAACAGCCAATTGGACGGGACAATGCTGTTGCCCAACTGGAAAGTGGATATGGGCTTCAGTGTGTTTACAAGTCTCTGTGTGTTCTGAACCTGCAGGGGCCTCTGAAATCATGGCGATGTTTACACAAGGGAAGTGGAAACTTTTGGGGAGGCCATGTGACCAGTTGAGTCCTTTCTTTATCGGGCAGGAATGTTCACGTTAATCTCTTTATCCACCGAGAGTGAGTGAGAGAGTGAGAGAGATAGAGAGAGAGAGAGAGAGAGAGAGAGAGAGAGAGAGAGAGAGAGAGAGACAGAGAGAGAGGGGGACAGAGAGAGAGGGAGACAGAAAGAAAGAGAGAGAGAGAGAGAGGGAGAAAGATAGGTCTAAATTCTCTCAGTATTAAGCATGGCTTCTAGACTCCTCCAAAGTGGGAAAAAAGTACCTAGTTGTGTAGAATTGTGTGTGTGTGTGTGTTAATGATTGTGTGAACATGGACAGCAGGGCACAGAGACCTGCCATATTACAGACCTAAATGGTGTGTGTGTGTCAGGCTGACATGTTCAATTTTCTAGCAGCATTCATCAGAGGAAACTGACTGGCATTACATTCCAACTGTCCAATATGCCCTTCTTATAGTCCACTTTGCCGTTATAATACGAGTCTGCAATTCTTTTTTATTTATTTTTTGTTATGTGTCTTCATACAGTCACATCAGTGTGTGTGTGTGTGCGTGCGCGTGTGTGTGTGAGTGGTGTGAGAGTTAGAGCTGTTATGCTCTCAGTTCAATGTGACCTGCAGCCATTTTCACGTAAAAAACAGATCACAGTGACCTGTCGAGAACAGACTGTGTACCAGACCGGGCGGAGTTGGAGAAGAAGGGTCATCAATTACCTTTAAGACCTCTCCTTCATAGTTAGTTACAGTATAGTTGGTCTTTTGTTTACAGGAACTTTTACTACAGCGAGAGACTGAAACCAGAGTATGAAGCATTTCCAACTACGGCTCCCAGTTAGTCAGTGTGTGTTTGAAATTACTTAACTGTGCTGAAAAATGTATGCAAAGGGAGAGTGCCAAAATCTGAAGTTCCTTGAATGGCCACTTGAGGCTAGCTCTAAAAACGAGTCCGTCCCGTTATTTATATAGTTCTATGATCCATCCCCATAAACGCCCATTGAAAATGTCCAACTTTACAGCAGAAATGTAAATTTTTCAGCCTGGTACAAAATATGATGTCTCATTTCAATTTGAAATACAGGTATATTAAGCCATACATTAAGCCATACATTAACACGATTATTATAGATAGCCGGGAGTTATAGGAGGAGTAATATACTGCAGAGATGGCCAGCGCAAGCACAAGTTTAGCCTCAAACCTGTTCTTCAGAAAACCTACAGTATGGGTGACGTCCCTCTACCCACACCTTTATTAGCCAATTCTGTTGACTCTTTTAGAAGGTAGCGAAAGACTCACATTTTTAAAAAGGCATATGGCTCAGCTGTTTATTTATAGTCTGTTTTATTACGTGCTTTGATTATTTATTTTATTATTATGACATATTTATTGTGCATTGTACCTTTTCTTATTGACTATTGTCTGTGAAATGCGCTATATAACTACACTTAGGCCATGTTGTTTTTAATATTAGAACTCTATGGAGCGGTCCGTGTTTTTAACAGCGCTGAGGGCGCTGAATGTAACCGCTGCTGCAGGAACTTTATTCAGCAGCCCTGGGCTTCTTTTTTCAGTTTAAAAAAGTTAAAGTTTCTCGTAGTGAGAACTGGGTTTCCCATAACAACCGTATAACAACAGTTTCAGCAGTTTTTATTTCTACATTAAAAAATGCCCAGGCCAGCGCTTTTAAAACAAAAAAAGATGTTACGTCTGAATGAGACTTCATTTACTTACTTACATCATGGCGGGTTTGTCTATATATTTATATGCAGAAGATTGTATACGGGAGCTGAAGCAGGCCCAGCACTGACCTGCTGAGGAACCCCGTGAAGCACAGGCGGACCGGATAGCCGTAGCGGATCATGCGCACCATATCCAGCACGCCGATGTACTGCAGCTGGGCGGACACGTGGAAGCTGTCGAAGCCGTCCGCCTGGCCATCTGCGTTGGGTCGCACGCACTCAACGAAGTGGGGCGTGCACGCCTGTAGCCTGCTCAGCACCTCCGACAGAGAGTTCTGCGAGACGGAGAGGAAAGCTGATGTAATTGACGTGAGCGTGAATGTGCTTGTATGAAAAAGCATAGCACACACGCAGAGAGACGCTGGAGCATATCCATCTGAATACAACGGCTGTAACATCTGCACTTGCTCCTTACCCATTTACCATCAATAAAACATGTTTATTCACTTAGTCCTTGGTCAGACAATTACCTCAACAGGAAGACAGGCAAATAAATGACAAACACTTCCAGCACACAGACAGACAGTAAGATTGTGATTAAGGTTTAACGGTCTGAATGCGTTAAATAAACCATTTTGATAAAACGTGGAGCATCCAAGCCTCAAATGTTTTTGCATTTTGTCCATACTGGTGGTTTTAAACTCTGACATCCATAAATGTTCAGCGCTGACCTGTGTTGAATGCAAAACGCTCAGAGTGGCAATGTTTCGTGCTGGCGAGCTGCACAAACCACTACCGTTAGCCTTGTTTACGTGACACATCTGGGTAAATAAAGCTCATAATGTTTGACGTGCCGTTTGTTTAGTTCACACCTTCCAGGACACTAAGAGCTAACTGTTAGTTTTAAGGGTTGGACTGAGTCTATTTAGCCTCCGTCTAGATTAACAGTGACGACCATCCACCGAAATAATTCTGCGGCGCCGTCGCTTTGAAGCGGTCACTGTTGTTGGTAGCAACCGAGATCACGTCATGTGTGCGCGTGACACGGGTCTGGTTTGTCGCATGTCACGCTACATCTGGAGAAAGCAAATGAAACACAAAGAGCTCTTTGCTCTTGCTGAGGGATTGTGAGTGCGAGTGCGTCTTCTATTCGCTTGCACTTCTTGACCTTGCAACTGTACACACACACACACACACACACGCACACGCATTCACACGCATCTGTGTTTGTTGACACACTCTTTAGCTGACGTCAGCACAGCGCTCAACACCTCCCAGCGTCATACGCGTATTGTGTCCTGGCATTCTGCGCGCACGCACACACACACACACACGCACGCACGTGCACACACACACACACGCACACACACACACACACACACCCACACAGCCGCATGCACACAGCGGCTGTTGTTCATTGTCCATTCATTCATGTGGACGGCTTTCTGCTTGGCTCGGTACAACATCATTCTTCAGCCCACACTATCCCTCTTTCTCCCTCCTTCTCTCTCTCTCTCTCTCTCTCTCCTTCTCTTTCCCTGCCATCTCCCTGAGGGACCGGTAGACCACAGGCCCACAGCTCCGAAGCAGAAACACACTGGCCTCATTCAAACCACTGCTACCACCGCTCCGAGGCACACTTCAGCCCCACCGTACGTCACCAGAACACATCAGAGCGCTCTGCGGTGAGGCCGCCTGGCTCGTGCTTTCCGCTGCCTTCTGCAGCCTGCGCCGGGGGGAGAGGAAATCATCTATAAATGCATATTATTGTGCCGTTGCATAGTTATGACATCAAACCCGGGTCTGCTCTCGATAGCCCGCAGAAGGCAGGGTTGTCAGGGCTGTTTCCTTTTTGCATCTAACTGGAAGCAGCGCATAGACAGTGCAGTCCTATCGCTGGAGGGACGTACGTGCGCCTACGTGCGCGGGCGCAGGGGCCGGAGAGCTGCGCTGCCTGCCAGACAGTAATATGTAATGAATCCAGTGAGAAATAAAAATCAGTCAAATCTGTTTCTCATCACGGCTGCTATTGCTTTTTTTCAACGTGTTCGCTCTTACGCAATAACGTGTTTGTGAAACCGGCTCTCGCGCGTGAGCGAAATACTTTTAATTCATTTAAAGTGTTAAGAAACATACAAATTAAATGTGAAGGCTGTGTGGTTACAGCAGACGTACTGGAAGCAAATAACCCTTTAGACTTGGCCCTAGGCCCTAGGCCCCTAGCCCACATGGCCTACAGTCAAATCCCTCACCCTCATCTGGATCGCTACGGTGACGGGACCACACCGTTCCAGTCGCTGGAGGAAGGAGCTGGCTCCCCCCTTCTTTTTCAGGATCTGACGAGAGGTGGGAAATATCAGAGAGCTAATTACACAGTCAATTATGGTCATACCGCAGATATGGTAAGAGATAACGTACACACAATACTGCAAAATGCCACTCCAGCATGCATGTTATTGGTATGCATGAGTGTGACCGCCTTTGCTGCGGGCTTGTCCGTCTTTGCGGAAGGGTTACAGGATATTAGCGACGTGCGCTAAAGAGTCCCCCGAGACCGCTTGTGTACAGTGCATCCGTCCCAACGAATGTGTTGCCATTAGTCTGTGAATGGGCCCCACTCCCTTTGTATGGCGGTTAACTGCCTACTGTAATTCTCTGCAATATTGTCTGACGTTACGTTATGGGGCTGTCGTAACAAATGGGGGTGACATTGTGTGTGTGTGTGTGTGTGTGTGTGTGTGTGTGTGTGTGTGTGTGTGGGGAGGGGTCTTATGTAAGCCTCTGCTCTAGATGGCTTATGAGCCACAACTTACACAACCAGCAGGACATCACACACACACACACAGAGTGCACAGTTACAGTATATACAATCACCAAAACATAGAGAATGTGACTCGCAATGTGGTGTGGAATAATACGAGATATGGCAGGAGAGAGGGAGAGAGAGAGAGAGAAAGAGAGAGAGAGAACCTGGCCGACCAAGGTAGAGGCAGAATATAAAAGCTAGGGAAACTTTTCATTGCGGAACACAATGTTTTCCTGGCAGCCTCTGTTTTTTACGGGCAAGCATCATGTGAAAATTGCAGAATTGCTACTACATGACTGTGTTTGTGTTTGTGTGGGTGCGTGCGCGTTGCACGCATGTACAAGCATAGATTTTCTATCTCTTGGCCGGGCCGGACAAACATATCCAATTCCCAGCGGTTTATATATAGCACTGCAGTGGGAAGTAGCCTAAATTAGCCAGTTTTTTTCCAAATACACTCTGCCTGTTTTTCCATTGATCCAGTGCAGCAGGCAGCTTTCCAATTGGACCAGCAAGCATCTGTGTGCCAACAGTATGGTCTTTGTTTCCAGCACCCCTTGTTGAACATGTTCAGCTGCCAAGCTGCAAGGGAAGGTGGCTTTGTGCTATTCATATACAGAACCTAAGTCACTTCCGCATTATGGGAATAAATATGTATGGTAGTCAACGGCGAGAATCAAATAATTTTTTGACCCCGTTTGAACTGTGACACAAAGTACACATATGATGTGCGTCTATTTAAAAGATCATTGTTCAAGTCAAGAATGTTGCAGTTTGTTGTGAAACTATAAAGTAATCCTTAGTTTTGTGTGTAACCGCTCAGTGAACTACAGCTTTCGTCTCGCACAACATGTGGATTGTGGCGTGGAAACGTCACGACACTTATGCGACACGGGTTTGTAGTCTTACCAATTACACATTTTCACAGTCTTATACTTCAACAAATGCACGACAAACTGAGACTTTCTTGACTCGAAAATTTTTCTTTTAAATAGTCAAACATCATATGTGTACTTCGTGTCACAAAGCAAAAGGGATCTAAAAATAACTGTATTCTCGCCACTGACTACCATACATATATATTTTTTTAACTTAGGTCACATTATTCAGAAGTGACTTAGGCTCTCTATAGTACAGTATGTTGTTTATTCGTTAACCTGACTCACTTTGTTCACAAGTTGCGTTTTGCATAAACGCATCATTTGCCTCTAAATCTGACTACGGAGTAACTACAATAGGGTTTCAGGACTAGAAAACAGTACTTCTTACAGTATGCATGTTGATGAAGGAAGTACATGCGGGCAAACGTGCGACTACGCGGCCAGTTCTACTCTGCACCGTACCTTGGTGAGGTCGAGGCACCGGCGGGGTTGTGGGGTCGCCCTGGCGACGTCTGAAGAGGAGGAGGAAGAGAAGGCAGCTCTGGCCCCCCTCAGACCCGGACGGGCCCGGAACGCCGGCACCAGAGAGCCCGTTTGGGTCAGCTTGGAGCGGAAGAGGTGGCGAAGGAGCACACTCTCGCTGGCTGCCCGGAGACAATGCACACACACACACACACACACACACGCACACCCACGCACACAAAAAGGAAATGGGAGGGAAAACGGAGGGATGTCATTGGTTGAAACAAGGGGGCGGAAAAGGACAGTGGGAGGTGGGATGGCCAGATAAAAAAAAAAAACAGAGAAAATAAGGAAAATGTGGCGGTAGTGGGGGTGGGGGGTTGGGAGGGGGGGCGTGAGAGAAGGAAGGAGAGCAGTCAGTCTGCATGTAAACAATCAGCCGAGCTCTACGCGGGACAGCGCCGCTTGACAATGCGTGGAGCGGCCCGCGTCAACAATGAGCTCATTCAGAGAGCCAAACAACATGTGTGTGAATGTGGGCGGTTGAAGGCTCCCTTCTTGGAGCGCAGAGCGGGAGGAGGGGGGTATGGCAAGAGTCGAAGAGGCGAGTTAAAAAACAACAGAGGCAACACACAGGGCCGCGCTGTTGAACGTAATTACGCACGTCTCCCCTCGACGCCTCATGATTACACCGCTGCGATGTTTTGCACTCTCCGGCGGTGACCTTTAACCTACAAGGGAGAGGCCAATGAGGCTGTTCCTCCGACACGTGCGACCACACCGTAGACACGGCATGCTCCTGCAGTTGGCATGGCGACGCATGTGTGTCGCCGATGACGAGGAGCGCACAGGGGCGGGACAGCCGCCAATGCGCGAGTGAAGGGCTAGCTTTCAGGAGATTAGCCTCATCATGTAAATTACAGCAATTAGGCTGCCGGACGCCAGGCTAGCCCCTGGCACTCGCACTGACTAGACCACAACAGCCAGCGCCTGGCACCTTCTACAGACGACATACGCACTGGTGCTGCGCTGGAGACACACACAAACACACACACACAGAATCAAGAAATGTCTCTTTGTACGGTCAGTTTAAAGCACGTCTATGTGATCAAGCAGCTGTTTTCTTTTAAATGTACAGTAGACAGATTTGAACATGGTTAAACATTACTTAATAGCAGGGTTACGCTATGGTCTGTGTGTCATGGTGCCACCCGTACTGTGTAGCTTCCAGTGGAGAGTGATGGGTAACACATACTTACACTTCATGGTCAACAAGAGCGTCTGTGGAAGGGAGTCTCTGTTTCTTGTGAGAGAACCCGTGAGGTCGTAGGAAATCTAGAGAAAAACACATATCAGACATTAGAGTTTACTCAGCCTTGCTTAATACTCATTATTTTAACATGATCATAGATTACTGTAGATGTATGCTTTTGGTAGGACTGAATGTTCTAGAACATAGAGTGGTAATAAGGAAGTCATAAAATAGTATTTTGTTTGGGTCTAAACCGGTTTTGAGTTCCCACACTAATGCATATTAGATGTTTATACAAAGGTTTATACAATGCAAATACAGCTGTTCAGTGTTAGATGCACCGCCTTTTCACTCCATTCACAAAAGACACAAATCTCATTGAATATATAAACTCTTAACTCTGTTCTTAACTGAACCCATATACAGCACAGTAAAGCCAGCTACACCTTTAGAAGAGTTCTGCATTACCGTGCCCGTATGCGTAATCCTTCTGGAACTACAAACACTGCCGAATGATCACGCCACCACCCAGAGAGGGTTCAACAAATGCAGAGGTGGGGTAGGTCTTTTCACCTATTATGCACCTATTGTGCGTTCCATGCAAGTCAATGGGGAGGTCGACAGATTTACCACAATATTTCCCATTATTTCTCACATTAGCGGCGTTATTGGGAATTTTGAGTATACTACATTAATTCCCAAGTAACTTCAATCAATCAAGGCCACAAAGGTATTTCTGCAGCGAACTGTTTCGAGGTGAATTGACTTTGTATCATGCCATGCATGGTAGATTTATCTGCCTGGGCACTGCCTACGTCAGCCGCCTCAGCAAAATTGCGCAGAACTGAACTTCTAAACTATTGTGTTGCCAAGAAGTGCGCAGAAGGGGCGGGGTTTTCGTCTGTTTAGCTAGCTCTTTGTTTTGCTAACCAAATCCAACAATGGATCATTTGCAACGTGTTTGCAACTGGCAGTTTTGAGCTAAGAGAACGGAAATGCAGCTCGAAATATTTACCAACTACAGCAAGTAATACTAGATGTCGTATCTAGCCTATAACATTAACGAAACACAGCCTACCAGTAATGCTCCCATGGTGCGTGGTCATTCCTATATGTATTATAAAAACAGCAAACTTTCTATATTTCTGGGTATTCAGAAAAGAACTGCAAACAATTCCTCCAGGCTATCCTGCCCCTCCCCCACGCCGCGTTGTCCACTTGAGCAGTGCGCAAAAGTTCACCGTGGCTGAACTCTTGCGCACTGCTTCGCGCACCTGCGCGTGGGAAGTCGCTTTACCGCGCCCCCGCGTACGTCCGTGCAGCGCGTTCCGCTGCGGCACAAATACAAATTAATGGAATTTCGGGATCTGTGCGCCCTCTGAATGACCCTTAAACAGACCGGGAGCGCTCCATCATGTTTGCTTCCATTGAAAAGCGCCACGGTGCTCCATCTTGATATTATTCCAGCATCTGTGGTGTGGACATACCTGCCCGGCGTAGTGGCTGACGGTGAAGGCGGGGCCCTGGTCTTGTGGCGGGGGGTTTCCGTTGCCGTCCTTGGTGGTGAGCGTGAGGCCCGGGGTCTGCGCGGTGTCAAGCTGGGCCGACAGCCTCTTGTACAAGGCCTGCTCCGCTGGGCGCAGACTCTGGCTCTCCTCGTCCACCACGCTCAGCAGGCCCTGGGGCTTCTGGGAGCACACAAAGTTGTAGTAGACCAGAGGTATTCCACATGGGGGGTCTTACAGAGTTACTGCAGGGGGCCTGCCAAGTTATTGGGAATAACCTTTTTTTTCCCTTCCTTATGGATTGTGGCGCGAAAACGTCACGACACAGGTTTGTAGTCTTACTAATTACATATTTTCACAGTCTTATACTTATACAAAAGTTGAGACTTTCTTGACTAAATATACAAACATCATGTGTACTTCGTGTCACAAAGCAAACAGGATCTAAATTTTTTTTTTTATTATTTTATTAATAATTTATTCTCGCAGTTGACTACCATACATATTTTATTCAAACTTAGGTGCCATAATGCGGTAGTCACTTACGCTCTCTATTACTGCTTTATCATAGGTAAACATGTGAATACCATCTAGCTTGCTATTCTACAACATTATTATTTTACATTAGCTTTAAAGCAAACATCTATTTTAAATATCCCTCATAGGATAGGATCAGAGACCGGGGCCTTTTGCGGGGTTTTAACATTATTCCTAATTTATTTCTCAATGTTCCATCCTCCAAGCACAAAAAGGTTTAATGACTCCTAGCATGTGTGTGTGCGTGTGAGTGTGCGTGCGTGTGCCTGTATGTGTGTGTGCGTGCGTGCGTGCGTGAGTTTCCAGGCTCCAGATGACGCGCTGATGTCATGTTACTCAACAAGGGGGGGAGGGGGGGGGGGGTTGCAGTTGCAGTCTCTCCCCAGAACTGGACGGGGCTAGTTTCAGCCAGCACCGTACCTGGAGAAAGAAGTCCAGAATGGCCGGCTGGTTGCCGGGGGAGCGCAGCGTCTCCATGGCGACGCCCTCCTGCAGACACTCGGCCTGCTCCTGTTGGAAGAGCACCTCGGAGACGTGTTGCCTCAGTCGCTCGTTGGTCATGTTCACGCACAGCTGGACCACAGACACACACGCGCACACACACACACACACACACACACACACACGAACACACACACAGGCACGCACACACACAGGCACGCACACACACGTTTTAAAACACACTCACCTCCGGCTACTGTATAAAAACCCACAACGCACATAGTGAAAGCACCTGAGAGACTCACTGTTCCACTAGCTGTTCCACAAACACAAACAAGATGGAGACCAACCGTGAGGTAAATGAGGCATAACAGAATGTGCTGCTTCAGTGGCAGGCACGACCCCTACCTATACGCACGCTTTACAGGTTAGCTCTCACGTAACAAACACCCCCCGCACACACACACTTCTATACTTTAGTAAATGCATTGGAATATGGACATTGTGTTCCCGTATAGAGATATTTTGCCATTTCCTCTGGCAGTGCCGAGCCGTTGGATGTCCTGTGGGGCTTAAGCAAGGCCTGTCACTTGGCACATCAATGTAAAGTAGGCATGGACGTCGTGTAATGGAACAGTGGTGAACCCAGCCAACACACGATTGCAGCGGTGTCTAAACAAGCCCGAAGTCCAACTCCATGTCATCTCACCACACTGTCCACAAGCCACAGTGTCCAGAACGAGCCCTAAAATCATCTCCTTACACAAGACAATGCAGTTTAAGGCTGCCCAGAGAGAGGCTCTTATTGTCTTCTCTGTCGCGAAGACGTTCGTTTGCCACTGACATTCATTTTAGTGGCAGTTGATGCAGGATTGTTGGTGGTTATATTACGGGGGATTGAAAATGCTTAAAGGAACCATTGAAACGCCTCAGTCTCAGATTACATACTTTGGCAAGGTGTGAAGGGTTTTTCCAGTCCGTAAATAATATTAATATTTATAATTGCATAATATTTACATAAATCTTGCAAAACTAAATTGAAATATGTTACAGTATAGAGCACGATTGTGTATCAGTTGAAGTACTGTGACTAAATGTTGCCGGTGTTACGGGGTGAACTTGGCAGGGGCCACCAAAACACAGTAGTATTTCCAGTTCCATTGCACAACTCGTTGCTTATGCAACACTGACGCAGGCCTTTGTTGACCTGCACTACAGGCTGCTACGTTCCTTGTCTGTCTGTTCGTTGTCGTCCTCCTACAGTAGTCTGGCCTGTTAATGGCTTAGTCGCAGCAGGTGGTTGATTGGCTTAGCTCATTAGCGAAGTGCTGAGGAGGTACAACACTCCCCTAACAAACATCGCTCTAATTAACGAGACCGGGCTGCGCTAATGACCCCGGCCACGTTGTGCACCGTGTGCGTAGTGTGTGTGCGGGCTGTGATTGTGCGGGCTGTGTTTGTCTACGCCACGCTGCGTATACTATAAGTGATCATCGCAATTGTTTATCCACTGTGGCCCCTGCACTCCTCTGCTCTCCTCTCCAGTAATGAGTGTGATTACGGCAGGTTGTCTGTCATTACCGGGAGGCTCTGCGTACAGAGGAGTGGATGGCTTGAGGGGGAGTTCAGTATAGGAGGGGGGTATTAACATATTTTAATCACTTACAGTACAAACTCCTCCCACTGAAGAGTTCACCTTCTCTTTCCATTTGCCCCTCCCCCTCTTCCAACAATGTACTTCCTTGCCACCTACAAACATGTCCTCTCTGCTGCACGCCTTTGGCCTTTCTGTCTGACATTTGGGTGTGTGGGGGTGGGTCTGGTCACAACACAATCCCCTTCTTGTGCCGGGCTTAGAGCACATACCAAGGACATGCAAAGCTGCTGACACTTCAAGGCACGCTCGCACGTGCACTCACGCACGCGCACACAAAATGTGCTGGAAAGAGAATAGGAGTTCCCAGATGGGATGCAGGCAAGCTCAGATCAGCAGGGGTAAGCACTTATCACCCTGAACATCTCCAATGGCCTGATTTACACCTACAGACACACACACGCACGTGCGCACACACACACACACACACACACACACACACATATACAGACTCCTAGATATCTCATGTTTGTATAGTGGACTCCCTTCCATTAGCAGAGCAGGCTCAGTCCGCCTACAGCAGATTAATAGGCTAGCCAAGGAAAAGTTATGTGTATAAAATTACAAATAAAAACACCACACTAACACACACACACACACAGACACACACATGCACAATAACAAACACTAACACGCACACACACACACACACACACAGACAGCGGCCGCTAGCTGTCGGCACAGAAACAGCTATTGTGTCAGCACGACGGGTTCAGGCAAGGACAGCCAGACATCACGCCAGAGAAGGCACCTCACCTCGCTCATTACCATTACACACAACAATGCCAAGGCCCAGGGAGAAAACGTTAACGGTCTAAAAAAAAAAAAACGCAGCTCCGTTTAGGGACGGCCTGGCATGCGCTGTTTTTCCATACGGCCCAGCATGCCCCTGTGAGTCTGTGGCCTTAGGAATAGTCTCAGGAATAGTTGTGTAGTGCAGCTGGGGCAGGCGGGGGTCGCGGGGGGGCAGAATAACAAATGTGGTCTGTGCACACCTGCTCAAAGCCATTCCTCTGAAATTCCTCAAATCCAAAGATGTCCAGGATTCCAATCTCCAAAGCAGGATCACTAAAAGAAACGAACAGTGGGATAGCAAGAGTTTAGAGTAGTACACACACCCAGCATTCTCCACATTTATAGACAGCGACTTAAAATACTAGTTTGCCTATATTTAGTGTGGTGACACACACACACACACACACACACACATATACAGTCATACTGTACAATATTTTGAAACATTAAGTCTATAACATGTATTAGGGTTTGCGATATTAGATAACTCAAAACCCCTCTTCATAAATTGGCTGCTGTGCATACAGTATGACCTTATTGTAACGTTATTCCACGCATGCATTTGCGGTATTCTTTGCACCTGAGTGTTTGACCCTGATGATGAATGTCATGTTTGTGCACAGCGTGTGTGTTTGTGTGTACAATATCTGAGAGGGGAGTGGCTTGGATGGTAAAGGGTGTGTGTGTTGTTGAAACATTTATTGCATTTTGTGGTCAGTGCATACACAAACACATTCCAGGAGATAGCGTTGTGCTTATCGGCCTGCGACGATAACACTCCACAACATCAACAGCGCCAAGGATTCGGTGACCTCCACATGGCACAACGCATGTGTGTGCGCATGTGTGTGTGTGTGTGTGTGTGTCAATGTCATCCTTCTGGTGTGCATGCACTGCAATGTAACTTAAACTATGTTCAACTATGTTTGTCTTTGCTCCTCGCTAAACTATGGCTTATTGCCACCGGGGGGTGTCACTGTCACGTAGTGTTACGCGACAGTGCACGCCTGCGGTGAATGACAAGTTGATGTCATCGTCGCAGCGGGATTTTCGAGTTCCTGGACTAGTTTACTTAATGGTATTTACATCATGTGCGCATACACACACCCACATACGCACAAATGTTGGCTTATTTACACACCCAGCCCAATGCAAACATACACACACGCAATGCACATGGACACACACTAACCCGCTGCTATCTTCCGGTCCCTGGAGGTAGTCATTAATGCTGTTGACCAGGTAGCTGAAGAGACGGCCATAGAGCGCCTTGGCCAGCTGGTCCCTGTACTGCTCTGACATCTCCACCGTGTGGCGCCGATTAATCATGTCACCTGGCACAACGCAGAGCACATTTGAGGACACTGGCGTGAAAGCGGCGCAGCACACAATGCAAACGCTGTGCCACGGCGGTGAGTGTTATTGTGGGGAGGCATCGTAATCAAAGGAACCATACGTGTCCATGCGTTCACTGCAAGATAACCCACAATTTGGACCGCGAGAATGTCGCTAATCATTTCCCCCAGTCGCATTCTAACAACATCGGTAAACAACACATTCTGTTACGATTGCGCTTGTTTGTGTGCCTAGTAGTGTGCGTCATTCAATTATTACAACAATTCTGTGGACTGATTTGTCCATATTTGCACCTGCTTTAAATATCTATTGTAGCAGAGCTGACGATAGAGGGCTCTACAACTACAGCTTGTGCCCAGTGATGTGGCATTGTGAAACAATACAACTGCTTGTGTGTGCGGTCAGGGGTGTAAGGGGAGGAACAGGCCAGTGGGAGGTCACCTTTGAAATACTGAACGTCAGAAGTGAGGGCGGAGCTAAGGTCATCGGAGCACACCTGCAACATTCCAGCAACTAGGAATGAAAAGAGAGAGAGAAGGAGGAAGAGGGGAGGGGAGGGGGGGGGGGGCAGCCAGGCCGAGGAAAAGCGTAAACAACAACTGTGAGAACAGAAAAACAAGTGATTCCGTAGTTGAGGCGATTGCTCGACAACATCCTGTGTGTCACCAACGCTGCCAGGATGACAAGTCGATCTCAGATACGAGTTATTCACTGGCCAATTGATCAGAGGTGCTGGCAGCAGTTAGTCATGGTGGGATGTCTGGGTACACAAACAAGTGATACAAGCAAGCGACTGGAAGCCGGGACACGTCTACAGTCACGTCACATCTTCCTGACAATGAGGCGTGCTGCCGTCATTTGTTTTCAACCTCACAGAGGTCAGAGGTGTGAGAGAGAGAGAGAGAGAGCGAGAGAGAGAGAGATAGAGAGATGGTGGAAAAATAGATATACTGTGTGTGAAAACAGCAGTGTCAACTCACCATGGTTACGCTATGGCCAGTAAAGGGGCTTACCACACAGGTGACTTCACCAGTATTTAACAAGAGCTGGCAACACGCCAAGCCCAAGAAGATATAGATAGATAGATAGATAGATAGATAGATAGATAGATAGATAGAGATACAGACAGACAGACAGACAGACATAGATAGATA
>JAODUH010002901.1:0-11712 GCA_027564835.1 Typhlichthys subterraneus | reverse complement strand
CTGCACACACGCATGCATGACCGTCTATCTGTCCTTGTCTGTTGGCTAAACCTTGTGTGTGTGTGTGTGTGTGTGTGGATGTGTGCGTTAAGTGTGCACACAATGCACGTTCACCATTGAGGGAACGCACATGCAAAAATTGTGATCATATTCTGAATGTGAACGTTATTGCAGTATTTGTTTGTGCTGAGAGAGAATGTACAGAGACAGAGAGAGAGAGAGAGAGAGAGAGAGAGCATTTTTAACACCTGAGAACAGATATCGTGGGCAAAGGAAAATGCTAATAATTATAGGTCTGTTGACACAGGGATTACAACAGTTCACATTCTATACACTGTGTTGACAAATATAACATGCTGCAAAACATTGTTTATTAGCTATTACTAGATTCATTATCACACATTTTTAATATGTTTGACGTTGTTAGCGCCCCCATCTGGTAATTACACAGAACGATGTTGAATGGTACAGTATCTAAGGTTTTTTAATAGTCTTTTTTGACCGAGCTGTTAATATCACATGCAAGTGTAAATGACAGGTACCTTTAGCATACAGTATTTCTAACATTGCTAATCCTTGCAAACTCACAGCTTGCAGAGTTGTCAATGCTTAAATTCCCAATGCATTTTTCTAAGGCTTACTGTATTTAATACATTCCTAGGCATTCATAGCAGTAGTGATTTATTTTTGAACAGAATCAATTTTTACAAACGTCACATTTTTACCAGCCTACATGCTAGACTGATCAGAAATATTGCTTGTTCCTATAGGTGTAGTGCCATGGCAACCATTGCAAACATGGTCAGTCAGCAATTTAAACATTTCATTAATTATTTGAATTGTAGCCTAGTATTCCTCTTTGCACTACACTATTTTGAGCTGGTATCAGTGCTGTTAATGGAACAGAGTCACAACACATAACTACAAGCCAATATAACCAGTATTGCACCTGTGTTGAACAACAAATGCAACAGATGCTAAATAAATATTTGCCATTTCCTTTTACGTAAATGCAGTTGATTGGCAGGTTTACCTTTAGAGCTAAGCTTTGTCCTTAAGCATGCATTGCCATTTTGTTTTTTGGTAGAAGGAACACATTTTTCTTATTACCACTGCTGTTCTTACAAAATACCCCCAACCCCATCCCTCCCCTCACTACACACACACACAGTCAGACATACAGGTAGGGATTTAGGGCTGCTTAAATGAATGAATGGTTCTTGTGTTGTTGTGAATACGCTCTTAGCAGGGACCTCATAGCAGGGCATACCTTAATTCAAATATGTTTGTTAGTATGTTTTCTGCACAGCAATTAATCTGTGTGTAAAAACATGTGGAGTAGTTTTTAACAAAAGTACAACTATATTTCAGCGAGTCTCCTATGTAATAAAGAATTCCTTTTTTTTTACTTGCTCAAAGGGAGCGCACCTTTGAGTAAAAAGATATGATGCACTGAAACCAAACCCCAGCGCTTAGCCTTTTTTGCTTGTATAGAAGCTCTTGCGCAATGAAATAAACTCACTGTGTATTGTTGAAAATGTTTAGCCGGATATTTTAATATGTAATACTTTGCTCAACAAGGTAGTTGTTATTGTCATTTCTGTGCTTGAGAAATATGAGGTTTGATAACATCGTCTTTGCACATTGATAGTATGTATTATATCTGGACTCTAAACTGCCATAGGTGTGCACAAATGCTTCCCCACAAGGACAACTAGAATCAAAATTTGATACAGTGTTTGTCAATTAGTCATTTGCCAAAAAATATAACCCGGCATTTAATGAAATTAGTCTTTACTTTGACAGTTGCCTTACATTGATAAAACAACTCTTAATTGTTTTCTGTTGAAATACTTGAGATTAAATATAATTTAGAGGTGGAGTCAGAGATTGGAAGCAAAAAACACCTTTTGCCAAGTTAAATGAATCTAGTGCTCGTGCCTGCTGAAAAAAGAATCCAGTATTTCTACACAGCCCTGGCGCTGTAATTGGGAACAATTATTGGAGCACCCATGGCATTGATGAGAGAGGTGTTTTGGTTTTGATCTTTATGAAGGATAGCTGACTCCACCTTTAACATACTGTGGCTGTGATTTCATTTATAGCAGGGAAGGATAGAAACATGTAATTGGGAACAAAGTGAAAACAAAGGGGTAATCTAGGAGAGAAATGCTACCTTTTCATTTTTGAGAGTATCAAACCTTACCATGTTTTCTTTTCTGACCATATATATTAATTGTATTTTATATTCCTCTTTTACTTTATATTAATAAAAGAGCCATTGTGGATGTATTTATTTTATTCCATGGTATTAGTTTGGACAATTAATGTTTACAGCTGTGTAAAATCACATGGTATGGAATTGATCCAAGCTGGAGTGAAAAGCAAAGTCCACTTTTTTTTGCACAGTACATAAATCAGAAACAACCTTAAAGTTATTGTAAAGCTTCCAAATATGTAATCTGTCTATCGTCTCATTGCCAAACATGAATGATCGACTACTTTTGAGGAAAAACAATTTGTGAGAAAATTGAAATATTGTAGTCTACTGAAGTCCCCCCACTTTTACATATATCCACAAGAGGGCGCAATGTTATCTTCCAAGTCACTTTACTTAGTTGGAATTTGTAATAAGGCGTCTTGAGAAAGTTGAGGTTCAAGTCCTGAAGTGAAAGGGTTTAAACTAAATTTAGTAGGTTACGGTTCAGCATATTGCGGTAGTCTACCTGACAAAACTTGTATATCACAATAAAAGACAGCCTGTATTGTGAATTTCGCAATCTTAACCACAACGGGTTGCTATGTTGTTTGATAATGGCTGCCTATTTCTTTCAGATGTGATTTGAATGATCAGATTTTTGTAAGGTTAATTTGTAATATTGTGAACAAAATGTCCAGTTATATCTCACTGTACCGTTTAGACTAGTAGCCTACTCTCAGCCAGATCGTATGAATAAAAGTGTTATGGCGCTATTGCTCCAGTATTCCATTAGGACCCCTACATTTGGTTATCCTAGCGGCGTGGGCTTAGCAACACAACACCATTTGCTACACGCGGTTGCGCACAATTCTGAATGATACGGATGCGCCTTGTGCTCGCTCCCGCCACGGCATTCATTCCGTCTCGACCACTGTTCTCGTTAAGTTGGAGAACAACAGCGTTTCCTAGCTTATAGCTTCTTCGCAAGTTGTATCCCGTTAAGAGCCATCGTCAGGAAATCCCCAAAGGGAGATCGATCGTTCAATTTATTTTAGAGAGGTTGTCGCGTTAGGAGATAAGTGTATTATCCACAATGCACTGCAACCCTGACCGCAATCCGTCTTCATATTGGTGAAATATAGATACAATGCTGGCCATGTTTGCCCTCGCTTTATTAGAAACTAACTGAGTGTTGTGTTCTCCGTGGCGAATGATCTTCGATGTGTCTCGGTTCTGATGGATCAAGGTGTGTGTGTGGAAGTGCTGTTGAAGACACCAAGCGGCGAGCCACTACAGAGCTAAAGCCTGTCCGGGTCCAACCGCGGTAGATCACCTCAGCTGGGAAGAAAAGGTAACTGTTGTGTAATACATAGTCAATATGCTCATGCTGTGACTCGACTTGAACTGGCCTACATTACATTATTTGGTTTTGTATTGGTTAATGGCACTGGCAGGGAGAACATTTTTCAAGTTGATGAAATTGCTGCCAATGCTAACCGGTGGCAATGGATAGAGGGAGGGTGGTAATGATAGAATTAACTGTCGCCAACTACACTTGTGAATGGGAATAGGTAGCCTCCAGATTTGCCTCATACACTTTAAAATGAACTGATTGTCCACTAATTTTGACCATACAAACTTCAAGAGTACATTTAGACTTGTTACAGTATGTTTTTAGGCATTAGAAATGCTATATTTTCATAGATGAGATAATCTGATCTGGTGTTATTGACCCACCACCAGTATTATATTATTTTATTGCTCTTTAATCAGATCATTGTAGATACTTCATAAATGCCTTTTTAACTAGTCAATTAGATGGAAACCAAGATGGAAACATGTACACCATTTACCATGAGCATATGGGGGCTGTATGCCTTTCCCTTAGGCCCCACTATGAAGAAAGTGACCAGACTACCAAACTCTGGGTTAGCATTGCTTGATTCTACCAACAACCTTGTTTCTCTAAGCAATTACCAATATGACAGAACAACACATAGTTTTCTACACAGAATAGAAGAATCTTGAAACAAAAGCATCCATATGAGGCCTCAACTCGCCTATGTAAGTTAGAAGTATGTTTTTCAAAAACAATGTAAGGCAAAAGAGATTAAGGAAAACAGACCAGATTGATTTTTTGCTAAACGTGGGTTGTAATCCGTGTTGTGAAAGATATTGCTCTTTAGTTTGAATCAAATGAGTCCTGTTTATGTGGACTAAATACATTGAAAAGATGGAATGCACAATAGAGACTAAAACCACAGCATATTTGTTTTTATTATCAATATTAATCAGCAATGCTAAAATCGCTTTTTGTTGTTTCCATAACCAATTTGATTTTGTTTCCAGAATGTTAGGCCTACAACTTAAAATATATAGTAAAAATTAATAAAAGTTTATTCCCGAACTTCAAGGGCGCTATATTGAGATAGTCACGAGTTTAACAGTTCAACATAACTTTTTTTTTCTGCACTTGGGTGTGAGGTTGATCCAGGTCTGCAACTTTCCTATGGTGTGTGTGTGTGTGTTCACATTTCTGTGGTTTTGGAAGAAGCTCTACCTCACCCTTATTGTGTGCTGATAAGGTGAAGAAGCAGGCACACTTTGTGTCCACAACAATGTCAGGTGCTGAAGAAAAATAGAAATCTATAGAGGCCAGCAGGCACTAAAACCTTGAGCGGTCATTACATGTTCCGTTGGCTTGGCATGTTTGTGTAGCACAGGTAACTGGAAGTAGAGAGGTGTTAACCTGGCTGTTTGTTTGGTAAGATACCACCTCAGCTTCTATAGAAAATGCTTTTGTTTCCCTACAAACAGAAATTCTGCGCAATATTTCTATCGTTGTCAAATTTCCCTACCTAAGAAGACATGACAAGAAGATACTGCTTTCTCTGTGTGGTAGTTACGAACCTCATTGGTCAACCTGGTGGGAGAACACAGGGAACGTTCTGTTTGATGATCTTATTACTTAAAATAAAACCAGGCAGAAACAGTGATGAGTTGGAGCAGAAGTGACTATGTTTATGAGTTACCTTAATATGATATATATATATACATATACACACGCACACACACCAAGGTATAACTTGAGGCATAGAACTGGTGCTACTAATGTAAGGAAAACCGCATTGTAGGTATATTGTCGTTATCTAGGATAGTCTATGGATCTTTCTGGATTACATTATTTACGTTGTATTAAACTATTTTAGAAAACAGTTGCCATAAACAAGCTAAAAACACATAGCATACAACACTAGGTCTGAGTGTCACTATAGCATTGTTGTGGAGGTGGGTGATTTTATATTTTCAGACACTGTAATGATATCAGCCCAAAAACTGTATACGGCAGCAATTTCATGTGTTTCTCCAGGTATTTTTGTCACGGTAGTTGATAGAAGTGAAGTCGTATTCAGTTGTCACAAGGGTAGTTATATGGATATAATACCTGGCATCCCAGGAGCGACAGGTGTCTCATGGAAGTGGTTGGTGGGCAGAGGTACTGCTTACGTGTGTTTCCATCTATATTGGTGGAGGCAGCGATTGTACACTGTCAAATTCAGCAAAAGTCTCCTTGCTGTCCGATATCCATCCATTCAGTGTGCTCGCTAAAAGCATTATCCAGTTACACAGCTCTGGCTCTGTAAATAGCAACACAAACAAAGAGGCACAGACCGCACCACACAACAGCATTTGCAGTGTGCGTCTAATTTGGGGTTCGGTGGAGTTGGGTAGTGCACACCAGAGCCATGGAAATAACAGTTACGCCAACGGAAGTTCTACATTTTCAATGGTCACATGGTTCATGGAGAGGCTAAACCTATGGCAGAACAGTTCCAAGAAGTGTTTGGTGGGCAATTTGTGTATGAGATGGCGCAACTCTCTCTTTACATGGCTCTGATGCGCGCTATGCCACTGAAATGAGAGGTGTTCAAAATAACAGTTACATCATTACTCAAGAGAGCCTTTTTGGCAACTTCCACTATATACCATTCTACATAATGGTATATAGTGGATCTAAATAATTTGTCTGTTTTAAAATGTCTGCGGTGTGTTAATAATTATTGTCATATTGCATGATAATGAATAAATGCTGATGTTACTATTAAACGCAGCAATCATTAGGATCTGACATTCTATCCTGCCTGTCAGGTTGTCCTAACTCGTCATACTGCACATGCGTACATCCATATTTCATCATTTTTGTAATTCTTAAGACACTCCTGTAATTTTTTCCTACCCTGATCTGGATTTATACCATGTTTTTTGATTTCTTGCTAGAACTGTTTGACTGTTTGACTAATTTACAGGGATGTTTGTTGTTTTTCTTGTATACTTGTCATTTTACTTGTATTCGGTAAATGCTGTCTTATAGGATGTTATAGGTATGATTAATATTTGTATTTTTTATTATTATTTAGCCTACATCATGTTAACCTTTTCACAACTTTCACCACAGCGAAAAGCTCCTGCAATCTATGTGTGCTAAAATTGTATAGGCCAATGCCTTTTAAATTAATAAAATGTATTGTGCAATCTGTCATAACATTTTTTTCACGGACGCTGTAAATTGCCTGTTACAGATTGGTAGCATACTGTTAGCACAATATTACCGTACATGTATATCTTTCCTTCAAATTATTTATTCCTAAATTTCAGCCTGGTAGCACAAAACAAGTTGTTTTCACTTGTTGACCTATGCTACAACTACTTTGGCCTGGTATATATTCAGTTTACTGCTCTGGTAGGATAATCTGACAATTAGGACAGACTATAACTGTCCTTTTCCACTACGGTAGGACAATCTGACAAGGTGGGACAGATTGACAGAACTCTGTCAGGGGTTGTATTGTACCCTACTGGACTGCTTCTTGTAGCTACATATTCCATGTTCAAAAGGACAATTGTTGGCTGTCATGCAAATATATAAACGCAAAGGGGGATGTCCACACATCCCATTTACCTGCAGCAGGCCTATCTCAATGTAGCAGCTGCTAATGAATGCAAGTAGAAGTGCATGTGTCATTCATAGCTACTGTGTCTAATTTAAAATGACGGAAACAAACAGCGGACATTTAATTATGGTTCTGCTGAGTTTCTGCTGTGTCAGCATTTTATCTGGCTCGCTGTGCCAAGATTATAATTCGACACCATATGGGATAAGTACATGATGGATAAGAAACGGTTGGAGAACAACGGAATCCATATTGGGGCTGTACCACCAGGATGGAAGAAAGGTTGGTCTTTGGCATTTGGAAATGGCATATTGAATGTTGTGAGTGACATTCATTAGATTTGGATAAACTCAATGCTTGCTTTGGCCAAAGTTGTTTAATATGCTGTAGATCAAAATGAACGTGGGTTTGAAGCGATTAGATTGAGAACTAATCAATAACACATGGCATTTGATTATCCATTTTAGGAGATTTGAACAGTTGCCAGCTAAATGGCAGCTTGACATGAGAACCATCTCCAGGAGACATTCGAGGCCAAGTAATAAACGAACAGATGCAGACAGTGGAACGAGCATTAGTAAACAAACTGACAAGGAGAAGCTGATAAGCTGACTGCACAAAGAAAGAACGCCATCTCCACTTTTCCTTGAGCTTTACTCCCAGTTTATCACGTCCACCTTTTCTGGTCAAGGACTGCGTGTGCTGGATGAATGATGCATAATGCCAGGCGTAAGAGTGGTTTTGACAAGCAGCGCATTGAAGCGCACTCTGTCAAGTTGCTTCTCTCAGACCGTCTTTGTTTCATACAAGTGTAACCGGACACGAACCCATGTAATGCCCTTCCTATGCGGGCTTTCATACAGCTTAGCTGTAACGCTTGTCCTTATGAAAAGAGATGCTTTTCAGTCTGCTTGTTGTGAAAACTCTGCTGACTTCATTGCGGTCCTGTGCGGTGTCCCATTACTAGCTTGCTATCGTGGTGGAGGGAATGTTGTGTCTTTTGCTTTAGTGCTACTGTTAGCCATAGCACAAGGCCGAGCAAGTGTGTCACTTGAGGCGTTCGCTATTAAACGTGTTAAAGTGCTTGTTGTTTTTCAAAGAAGTGCAAAAGGCCGTGGTATTGTGGACGGTTTTACTTTATCACTTCAAATGATTTTATATGGCACAGGGCAGCAGTAACGCTGGACACAATGGTTGCAGAGTGTTGTCCTAAAATTGGCATGATATAATTAGATTCTAGCAAAATATGACCACTTTGTCTTTTGAAGGAATTTAATTTATTTATTTGTCACTTCAATGATATTCTCTACTACATTTTTACTACAGTAAAAAGTTTTTAATCTCTTTTATGTATTATATACTGTTGCTGGCAACAGTATATAGCCTAACATCAAGCCAGCTTGGGATAAATGAAACTGGCTAGAGCTTCCCAGACCCGTTGGCCCCTTTTCCACCGTTATGCAACGGTCCACTTTGTTTTGTTTGACATTACGTATGTGAATCCTCCTTTGCTCTCAAAGGTCTTGTTGTTTCGCTTCCATCCTCGATGCAGCGCACAAAGGCAGACATGACCCCGTGACCACAGCCCTGGATGCTGACGCATTGTGGCAGGCTGAGCGGCTGTTGTTGTTTTCCCCCTTCTGCGTGTTCATTAAGCATACGCGTTGCATACTCAGCCATGCATGGGGCCCGGCCCCACACAGGAAGACAGAGCTCCGGCCTCTTCCAGCTCCATGCCGCGCAGTTAACAGCCTTCTGAGGACGCCACGGCATTCCACAATCAGATTCCATTCCTCCCGTAAACAATTCTGGCATTGAGCTCAGGGGAGAGAGGGGGGGGGTGTTCAGGGAACAGCCTGGGATATTCCCACAATGGCATGGCGGAGAAGAGTGAGAGAGAATTTACAAAAGCGGAATTCTCATTCACAGCCACAAGTTGGGTAGAGTAGAGTAAAACTTTTATGACCCCGAGGGGCAATTTGGTTTACATCAGCAGTTCGCAGTCAGTTTAATAATACAATAAGTAAATACAGGCACTTCATTAGAATAATAGAATAAAAAATATCTCTGAAGAAGGAAAAGGGAAAATGAAATTAGAAAAAAGTATCTGTGAGTACATTACTCACTCAAAGGTCTAGTACTATTTTATTTAAAAAACCAACAGACCTCAAGAATCTGTTAGTAGAACCCTTAGGTTGAAGAAACCTCTGCCTGGAGGGAAGCAGTGTAAATTGTATCTGTGGAAGATGACCTGGGCTTTCTGCGTGGCTCTAACTTGGTAAAGGTCGCACAGATCATTTAATTTCACAACGGTAACTTTATGGCAGACTTTCACAATTTTCCCCAGCTGGTTTTTGTTTTTCACACTTAGATTACCAAACCAACAGTGTAAAACATTTTCAGCAGAGACTTGTCAACATTACCATTTCTGAGCTTCCTTAAGAAGAACGATTTGCCGTTTTACAAATAAAATCAGTATTGGTATAAAAGGTAAGTTTGTCATATAAAATGGTTTCCAAGTATTTATACTGCTGGACAACAGTCACAGGCTCCCTTCTAACAGTGGCCTGAGAAAGAGAAGTAGATGTGGGACATTTCCTTGGTCTTAGAACCATTTAATTGTAAAAAAGACCATTCACATCAGCTGACAAATTCTCCTACCACAGATCCATGACTCTGCTCCTCATTGTGCAGAAAGCTGACTATTACAGTGTAATCTGCAAATTTGAGCACATGCCTGTCTTTGATTTGATTGACAATTATTAGTATACAAAACAAATAAAAGTAGGGTAAGGGTGAGACTCCCGGAGGGTTGGTCACCATTCGGGATGTTTTTCTTTTTGTTGTCAGTGGTCAAAGTTAATTGTTTGATACACCTAATGTGTTTTTAGTCTCTCACACACATCTCAGTGTTTTTAGAAGGATGAAATCAATCCCAAAACCAGATTTGTTTCAAATAGATATCTCAGCCCATTGAATTGATTTAGTAGACAATGTGTAAGCTTTATCATAGTTAAGCATCAAAGGTCAAATTATTTGACGACTTTAGTAGTGATTTACTAGCAGTTACCTTATCGTGCAGTCAATTAATTCTACTGTACTAGACATTTCTTGTTTTGTACGATGTACAGTCGTGTTGTGTAAAGTGGAGTTGAATTGTTATAAAATGGATACAGAAATATATTGTTAATTATTTGGTCTGTATGAAACAAGTTAAAATGTGAAAGAATGTGTGCTGGGTTTTTAACAGCCCAAGGACAAAGACTGTAGGAAAACCTTGAACGTGTCTTGGTTCTCTAATGGGTCAGATGCTCATTATCTAAGATCAAGTGCTGCCTGGAACTCATCAGTTTGTGTTTTTCATGGTGAACCATCAGAAGATTCCCACTTCCGTAGTCATGAATGCAACAGGGAGTGATCATTCACATGGACTGAAGGCAGCAATAGCTATAGTTTATTTTAACACAGCGCACATTACATTATTCCAAATGGTGGTGCCTTTACTGGCAGTTTTTACTGAAAGGTAAACATTATACATTGCGTTTCATTAATCAACAACGATACACATTTGAACCATCTACAATAAGTTATTTAATGTTTTTGCTCTGCAAATACACCAAATTTGGTTTTGTAGACTGGCTATTATGGAGACAAAAATATTGCCTTCCAACTAACTTATATTGGTAAAGTTTTCATATACCATGTACAACATATATTAAAATAATATTTTGCGCAGTGACTGTTAACTGAACTCCACAACTTTACACTGTTAAATGTGTTTATTTGTTTGCATCCTTTTGTTTTTCAACAAAGACTATATAGTTTTCTGCTGAAGATCAAGATCTAGAATATACAAAGAAAGATTAAAAACAACACAGTTGTGAATTCTGACTGCGTATGAATGCAGACTCGGGACAGCAAGAGCTGCGTACGGATTCTCGACAGTTAGTCAGACTAGTTTCAGGTGGGGGTTGGTCTCCGCCAGGGCTGCGCTTTGTCACCAATTCTGTTTGTGATATTCATATTTGATAGGAGCCAGTAGGGCTGGGCGATATACCGGAATATCTGAATTTTTTCAAGAGAGATATAAGATTAGACAATATCATTTATATCGATATATAGTTATATTATGTGTTTATTTATTACTTTTTTGATTGGTTTGTCTCTCCCTACATGCCTGCACTTGGCCTGAGGAGCGGAGTCAGGAGCGAGTGACCACCAGAGAAAGCTCATAGGTCAATTAATGTTGTTAAAAATTTAAAATGTCACATTTCCGTCGGGTTTCCTGTTTTTTTTCTCTATGCCTGAAGGATTTAGCCCACTTTATAGAAAATACCTATATCTATCATCTATATATATATTATATATATATTATATATATATATATAATGTAACGGTATTCAACCTAAATATATCGGGATGATATTTTTGGTCCATATTCCCCAGCCCTAGGAGCCAGTGGGCATCTGGTAAGGATGCCCCATGGGCGCCTCCCTTGGGAGGTGTTCCAGGCATGTCCAGCTGGGAGGAGGCCTCGGGGAAGACCCAGGACTAGGTGGA
>JAODUH010002898.1:0-11713 GCA_027564835.1 Typhlichthys subterraneus | reverse complement strand
CCCCCCCCCCCCCCCCCCCCCCCCCCCCCCCCCCCAAAGACTAGATTTTAGAGAGAATGGAGAGCAAAAGGACTTATCACATTCAGTTCGACCCAGACCAGACAGAGACGAGTCCATCAGAATAACACACGCCTCAAAATGACTGCTACAGGCAATCAAAACATTTTACTACAGAAAATTAAATGTGGGCCATAATGACTTAAACAACGAATAAACAAAACCATGGGATACAAGTGGCAAGACACCAAAACATCAGATTAGGCCAATTTGAGAGAAAGTGAGAAATTTAGTGGAAACTTTCTGTGGGAACAGGGAACATGACCCACCCTGAGAGCAAAACAGTCTTCTGTTAAGTGCGTAGAAATGTTTTTAACTGTATCCCAGGTCGTGATATCAAGACAAAGCCTGTCAGTAGTATGGATTTAATTAAACGCACCAGAGATAGTTGACAGTGGATATTTTTACATTGCATTAGTGGCAATGCAAATTACTTTTATTCCAGTTGAAGGCAGGCTATTGTTGACATCCCAGTATGAGTAATCGCCCACTGTAATGTTAAACACCTGGGCCTGTTTGGCTCTCCCGATGGCCGTCTTCCATTACTGGAGAGTCACCGCTGATTAAATGGGCTGGATGCTTAGAAGACACAGACCTGCTTCTCCCAGATGCTGATTAAAAACAGCTGCCGCCACTCACCGTATGTGGCTATAAGGCAGTGTTCATGTCAACACGTGGTTCTATGTGTGCGCAAAGCTAATGTCTAGAGAGGCTGTGTGAAGAGCGTGTCTTTGTATGGGTGTGAGCGAGTTAGCCCATGTTTGTCAGAAGAAATATACATATTTTTCTTCTTTTCTCTCAAGAGAAAACCCCAGAACCTGTTGTACACAACTGTTTGAGTTTTGTTTTTTAAAAAAAGAGAACATACTAATTTAATATAACTCATCCACACCAGATGCGTATTTTGCAATGGAAATACAAATAAAATGGAAGTTATATTATTGTATGTACACACACACACGCACGCACACAATAACCCCCCTCCCCCCCCTGTATTCAGTTCAATACGCTACTCTAACATGGAAAGCCCCGGGAAATATAGCCTAAATACTCTTATGCAAATGTGTGTGCCATGAAAATGAAATTACGAGTGGAGCCGATATGCATGTGTGCCTAGTGAATGCTGCGGTGCACAGCAGGCTTAGGAGATGTTCAGACAGGTTATAATGCATCTCCATGCAACACGGTGCGGTAGCCACCCAGGAAGGTAAAGGACAGGTAAAAGACACACCCAATAAAGACTCTGCATACTGTACACCTAAGGTAAGGTAGCTTAGCTCCCTTCTAATTAGCACGCTTTGGAACATTTTCAGCTATCACAAGCTCCTGGACACACTTTCATCTTCCTAAAAAAAAAAAAAAAAGCTTGTGAGCGTCGGGTTCAAAGCTCAAAACATCAGGCCAGTTCACTTCCCGATTCATCTTCAGGAGCAGCGAACCGTTGGAAGGCAAAAAAGGTTGTTTCGAGTCGCACAACTCCCCAGACGCAATTAAACTGAAAATACAGAGGAACAGGGAGATATGAGGCGTGCATGAAGAAGTGAAGGGGCGCGGATGTCTAGATAATGGGTATTTCTGTCAGTTATCATCTAGTTGCCATCCTGGGAGATGTAAGGAGAGTTGCGGGGAAACAGCAGTGGAAGCCGAGGGAATGGTGTTCCACACAAACCGTCTCATTATCCGTCTCATTTACGGTAACTAGCTCTCCTTGACGACACGGCACGAAAGACTAATCTTTCTGTGCCGCAGGACATGAACCCAAAGAATCTGGTCCTTTACATTGTATGTGGTTCAAACAAGGAGACAGCTGCATTCAAATGTGCAATGTGCCACATTTCCTTGTTCTATGACCGTTTATTTGAAATATTATAGGCATGCCCACAACATTAATCACAGCTGACTGGGAGTGTTTGTTTAAACATTGTGTGACCGTTTCAGGTGGTGTAAGAGAGTCTTGCTGTTGCATAGAATGTAGATCTGCATAATAATAAAAAACACCCTGCTGAAGTAAGCAAAATATTCACAATACGTTTAAATAAGTTAATCATTCCGTTTTAAAATTAAGACATACAGTTGTGTCAAAGTGAAGGACACATTTTCATACTTAAGTCTAGACAAATACTAATTATTTTCTGCACGTTATTTTGTGATGTTCTGACTAAGGTGTGACTCCTGCTAGTGCTAGTGTTTGAATATGAAATGGGTTTAAAAGGCACTTGATGAATGCACAGAAACCCTCACATCGTAAATGAACCCTTTGCATTGCAAACAATTGCATGAATTACATAGCAAACAAAAATATTTCCAATAAAAGAGCTTGTAACTTGAAGGTTATGAATAATAATCATTACAAATATTTAATTTACCAAGACCTTACACAATCCTCTGGAAACTAAATGCCAACAGCAAAGTAACTTAAGAGTTTTTTTAATTAAAAGCTTTCTAGGGGTTCTAAACCAAACCCCATGATGAACAAGTTTAATTCCCTGGCAACATAAATGGCATCTATCAGGCATACAACCACTATCTAAAAACATGTTAGGTTCAGCAAGCGCCATCTGACCAGTGACACTGACTCCTATCTGGAGTTGGTCCCCGGGCGCTGCACAGTGGCTGCCCATTGCTCCTTTGAAGGATGGGTTAAATGCAGAGGACGAATTTCGAAACATGTGACAATAGAAGCACCTTTACCTTACTGGCATCTGTCAGTATGGACACTGCTGCCTTCAACTGGCAATACCCTTCGAAGACCGGTTCAACCATTTTTCTAATTAGAAAGCATTCCAAAAATCCAGCTAAGCCTGAGTCACTTAAAGCTTTAAATGTTATTAAACTAACTAAAGGACATGTTAACATTAATATAAATAACTTTAACAACAAGAGGCCTAGTTGGTGGAAGAATGAAGATCTCTGTGCTCAAGAACACAGTGCCTTGCCAACAGCCCAGTCACAGGCTTGCCCTACATGTACTGTCAACAGACTTAATAAGGATCCAGACAATGACACTCATTGACTCTCCATGCTGAAATCTAACTGGGCTAGTGACATTTCAGCAGATCATCTTGCTCTGACAGCAACATGGACTGCTGCTGACACATTTTACTGTCACGTAGAAATACAATTAAATAACTGCACATTCAGAAATGTCTAGTTTCACTTGCGGGAAAAGCAAATCTGCCGGGCCATTTGCGAGATGGAAATGTAAACCCTAGAGACGTGATTTCTCTCTCTCCCCCTGTCTCCCCCCAAATCCCGTTTACAGATGGCTGCAAGCAAGGAGAGAAGTTAAGACAAACTGAGCTGACATTCATGACCTCAGCGACCTCAGAGTGTGAGGTGTGGCCTCAGAAAGGAGTCATTGAATCCCCACATAACATCAGAGAGCTCCATGCAAACTGGCATGACAGGGGCTCCACAAAGACATATGCGCACGCACACACACACACACCTGATTTCAACCCCACCCCCAGCCAGTGCCTAATTCAACAGTTTCCCTGGCATGCACAGCTTCATACCCTGGGGGAAGAAGACTGGCTTACTGTTGCATATTCACAGTCAGATCCTCACCCCATAGTAAAGCAGCTATCCAAATAAAAAGAAAACCGGCACCCTGAGGAGAAAAGTGAAAAGAGAAAAAGTGTGTGTGTGTGTTGGGAGGGGGTTGGGGGAGAGAAGAAAATAATCACTAGTAGAGAGTCTTACACAAGTTCAGGAAAACCAGCGCTTTTAGACCACTGAGTGTTTTTATCTCTGCTGAGAGTTTATACATGCAAGACAGAGCCTAGCAGAGGTGCATAAATACACAGAGACAGAGAGAGGGAGATAGAGTTAGAAAGGGGGAGAAAACCTTCTGATCTCTCCACACCGCAGTGAGAGCTCCAACTGTCTCCTCATCGGGAATGCAAAGCCTCCACTGAAAGCCTGTGTGTCGTGCGTTTGAGAGAGGGGGATGGGAGGACGGGGGGCTTGCAATAGTGTGTCTGGGGCTGCCCAATGATCCCCTTGCTCCCCTTAGTCTCCCCCAAAGGCACTTTACTGGCCCTCCCGTCCATTCACACCCCTCCCCCCCCCCCCCTCTTTCAGGGAGAGTTCATTTCGAGTCTCGTCCATTGTTGAGCGTGAAGGGTTTGCCTCGCTAAAAGGGGTGGTTGGTGGGAGTCCTGGCCCACGCTGTGGGACCAGACGTGTGTTGCAGCCATCTGAATAACCCTAGCAGGAACCTGGGAGGAAATAAATATTCAAAACAATAAGTAGGAGGAGGAGAGGAGATCACACAAGGTCCTTTTCTCTCTTGCCTCATTCACTCGTGTGTGCGTTCCTAATCAGTTCGCCTGAGATGAGGGGCGGGAAAAAAAAAAGAAATATAGACTGAAAGTATGTACGCGCACACACAGAGACAGAGAATGAATAGCGGTATTAAACAAAAAAAAAAAAGTGAAGACGTGAAAGTGAGCTGATTAAGAGTGGCCAGCAAATTACTTTCTTTTTAGGCAATAAGCAGAGTATCTCGGGGGGAAGGCTGAGCTCAGACTTTGAGGAGAGCTTGGCGGCTCTGTTTTCCTTCGGCTGCAGCTCTCCACCCAAGCTTGGCAGAAGATAACTGACACAACCAGAACACAGGGATTTCTGGGAAAAAAAGAACAAATGTCGGTCCAAAGAATATACATTTTATTTATACATTTATATATATTTAAAAAATATTGACTCGAAAACCCTTTTCAGTTCATATACTTCACACTATGTTACATAGCTAATGATTGAAAGAGGATGCTGGAAATATTTACCATTTTCCGCATAACTATATTTTTCTATTGGCCACTGAAGAGATATTCATTCCATGTTCTCAAACAAACAGAGCTGGACACAGTACAACTGAAAGAATGTGCGCTAGAAAGCATAGACTTCGGTTATAAACAATAAAGCCAATTTCCAAACCGTAACAGCTCTCCTGCAGTAAGAGCAATGTGGGGGAAAGGATAAAAACAGCGGTCAGATAAACGGTTCAGTCTGCCTTGATTGATTTAAAGCTGGTGGAGCTGGGAAGATCATCAGCTTCTAGCTCAGACTCCACGAGAGCCAAGAAACACTGAGCTAGCTAGAACGTATCTTTGAAAATTGAATGGCCATTGTGCATCTGGACTGACAACAAAGCAGGACAAATAAAACCAATCAAGTAATCCGACTTAAATAAAAGTTTAGAACACCTTAAATGTGTTTTAATTACATTCTACAATTTGAGAGTTGCATCACAGCCCTAGCTCCCGAAGACCCAACATTTTAAAAAATCATGCGATTGCCATAGAAGGGATTTCAGGATGTGCGTGTGTGAGAGAGAGAGAGAGAGGGGCTCTTTGGAGGGTTTTGGAGACCCTGGGGGGGTGGGGGGCTGGGGGTTCTTGGGGTGAAATCTGATTGACGAGATGCCTCTGAGTAATTCAGTACCTGGACCAAGACCAAAGCACACACAAGCAGCCCCCACATCGAATGAAAACGTGGCCCTCAACTGCAGTTCGACTCCCTGCATTGTGACTGCGAGATAAAGGCAACATAGACTGCAGTCGTGGGCCAGTCGTTTCCATGGTTTTCAGACAAGCCAGACGTTTAAAAAATTGATATGAAAACCACCCCTCCAGTGCATATGGTGCTAGTCTCTGCTACAGTTTGCAGCTGCTAGTGGAAAACCATGCGTTTCCAGAGAGTAAAACATGAAAGGATGCAGAACCCCTCCAGGATCAACAAAGTGCTATTTTATCGGTTAATTAAAATAAACTGTGTAGTTTTCAATTAAGAAGACCCACCATTTTTAATAAATGAAAGTATATGAAGTAGGTCATGTGTGTTATAGTGTAGCACATTAGTAGTAGTACTAGTGGAATAGAAGCAAACAGTCACACCTATGGCATTGAGATAAAGATAAACCAGGATATAGTGAAGGACAATTTAGAAGCTGGACTAAGAATTTGGAAAGCAGCAACATTTTAGGTGGAAAGAGAAAAGAGAAGCAGAGCTTCCAGTAGAGCCACAGAGGGCTCGTAAACCACTGAGGCCCACCAAGATTTATGGTCAGACATACGGGGAAGATTCCTGCAATCGCAATGCTGTGACAGACTAATGCAAAGCACCTGTGACTCTGCTCGGACAACATTCCGGTACAACTGTGAAGAGAATGACCGCAGGAACCGCAGGATCAAGGTCAAATGCAGCCCTGCAGTTTTTTGTCAGAAAAGCCTGCATGTGCGGCAACACCGGGCCAAACTAACCCTGGTTCATTCACCTGTCCTCCACACATTCTAGTAGCAATTATATTTAATGTGTACTGGGAAATGTAAGGACTTTGTGGAATACAACATCAGAGCTGAGTTTATTTATAATGACGAAGGTTTCCCAACTCAGTACGTCTTATGGTTCACATACGTTACTTTTGCCCGCGTATTGGTGTGCCAGCAGCAAACAGCTGCTGTTTGTGTGGCTAAGAACCAAATGTAACCAGTTCATGTAAAGGGAAAGCAGACAGCTGATGGGATATCTTTTTTTTTTTTGCCACTTTCATCCTAATGATTGGTAGCCTCGCGAGATCAGCTTCAGTTTAATTTCGCCATGATATTCATTCTGGAAAGCCTCAGAATCATTTCGAATGTGTCCGAGTAGCAACTGAACATTCCAATCAGCGTCGTATTTCTAGCTATACGGGCGTGGTTTAGGTGTGCCGACCATGGTGGTTCATTCTACCATTACACTTTAGCTCATCTACTCAGCAAGCACTGCAAAGAGTTGCCAGACACACTTATCAAATTATTATTATTATTATTATTAAGGAATATATGGATCACAACTAGAATGATGGACTGAAAAACTCCAGAAAAAAAAACAAGTTAAAAGACACATTCTGAGAAAAATAGAGAATATTGAAAAGAGGCAGCGAATCAAAACAGTTTTTGATATGTGGCTGTAGACACATGCAGCCCAGGCTAATCGTGGCAGTTTGAGCACACAGCCTTGGAGATGAAGCACAGAGGCAAGCAATTAAGCTTTGAAGCTGTGCTGCTGCAGTGAACCTAGAAAGAATGCTGATGTCTTCTGCGTAACCACAAGATCACTACCCCTCACCCTTCTCCCTATAACCTCCCTGCTTTAGAGAAATGGCTGGTTATAGCTGGGAGCTCTAAACAACTTGCTACACAAATGTACTCTGGGTAATAAAAAAAAATAAATTAAATAAAAATAAATGCACAAATAAATACTTTGGAAAAGGCTTTTAATGCTAACAAAGAAGCATTGTAAAGTCAAGAGCGAATTGAAAGTAATGGAATAAGAGAATGATTCACGAAGCCAGGAGGGCGTTTCAATGTGGGAGAGTGGTACAGCTAGGGTAAAGAACAATTAAATCAGCAATGAGAGAATACAGCCCACGATACTTGTTTTTATTTACGCGTACGCAAGATGGCTACCATGTGTATCTGGCACGTATCCTGTGTTCCTTTGGAGCATAGTTTGTGCGCCTCCTCAGAAATAAACACTACTCTTATGCATGACGAATTACCTTGCAGCACACGAACGTGGGGGCAGAATATCAGAATCGGACAGGCAGATCAACAGCAGTTATTAAACAAAGAACAATGGTGGGATGATTTAAAGAGAAGTTAGTAGAGCTAGTCCGTAATTACCAACATCTATACAATGTCTCCATGCTGCTCCACATTTTGACTTGTTGGTTGTTGTGGAAATTTGGAGGTCAAGGAAAATATTCCCGTTTCGGCCAGGGATGATTCGGCCCTGAACTGACCCCAACTGGATAGATTTTAAATCTTCAAAGCACACGCAAGGTACGCAAGCAAGTATATGAACAATTCCTTTTGCGATGCAGCCGATTGTCTACGTGTTTACGTTTTGCACAAAAGCAAGTATATCGGGGCCTTGAGGACAGATAGACACACACCAGGAAGACTTAGCCAAACATGCCAAGTTAAAGTAAAATATAATAACATAACATGGGGGTGGGGTGGGGGGGGGGGCTCTCTGATTCCCTCTCATTGAATGTTACCTTTGGACCAAACCCAACGCAGAAAATCACAGCGTAATGATGGGGCTAGGGCTACCTCAATTTTCGCTTTTCATGTGCAGCCTTTCTTGCCCCAAATAACCATCAGTATTAGGGGGCCTTGAATACTAGAAAAGGTGGCCTGAAAATAAACCAGGAACCATTTTTGGTCCATTGCGAAAGAACTGAAGTCCTTAAAACTAACATTACCTTTGCAAGTAATCAAGCAAGGGTCAAAATATGCCCTCATGGCAGACACAATGGGTCATGGCAGCTTGGGCAAAGTGATGTGTAATCTCTTTTGGCTTCCAAGACAGCTAGCATGTCATTGAAATGCCTGGGTTTCACCAGACAATCTAAAAAAACTCCCTGCAAATTAAAGCTGTAATAAAAGACAGGGAATGTCCCACAAAATATACAGCTCAGCTTAACATACACCATTCACTTGTATTCTCTTAATAGTAAAGGAATAGGAGTGAATGGAAGATGAATCCAACTGTAAGGTGTCCGTCTTCCACAAACAATGAATACTTTTAATGTATCAACAAAAGCTTAAATGTTTATTTAATTAAATGGAAAGTCAACCAACATTTTGAATGTTGCGTTTATCGTAAGCTTTATGGTGCCAATGGAGCATTCTTTCAGTTTTCAAGGGCTTAACGGCAAACTAAAATGAATACACTATTATAAACAAAAATGAATACACTGTCTTGATGGATATATCCTTAAACAGAGCCTTGTCGGTACACCTACGCTTCCCAGTATAATTGAGGAACTCAATGACAGATTGTACACGTTTAACCCTGTAACTCAAAAGGCACTGACAGAGCTAGCCTCAAATTACAGATCCAGTAGAGAATGAAGGGTGGGGTGGATCGAGGTAAAATTACATTCAAAATGCACATGCTAAAATGTGTTTGCTTTATAACGAAACCTCCGCAATATGACCAGGAATCTCACAGACTGATACCTGATACGTTTAGTGTCCGATTGTTGGGAGGTGATGACAAAAACTACAATCTGGAATATTCTATTAACCGTCAGTGTGAGAATGTTTAGTGATGCATCTATACAGGCTCTTACAAACAATCAGAAATAGCTAGAGCATTTGTGATGAAGTTGACAATTTTATAATGAATGCTAAAAACTTGAAACTGTTAGTATTGCCTCATTGTTACAATACAAATTGAAACAGAGAGACAGAGACCGGTGACAAAGCTGGCTCTGGAAGGATCAGAGGTAGCCCTCAGAAACAGTCTCCCAGAGCCACGATGAAGGCAGCTCAGTGTGGTGGAGGAGAAGATGAAACGCCATTTGGGGCCGGGCCCCCCCGCCGCCTGGTCTCTGTGTTCAGCCCTCTGAGCCCCTGCCTCTGAAGTGCAAAAGCCCCCCCCCACCCCACCCCCACATCACACCGACAGTCTGCCATTTGGTGACTCCGTGCAGCTCTGCTTGGTAGTGACACAATGCAGTTTGTGTTGGAACGCTCTACAGTAAGCACACGGCGCACAACATCATTTCTTGATGAGCATACTAAAAACGCAGGGATGCAATTTACACAATAAAAATATATATATAAAAATACAAAACACAGTTAAAGTAAATAGAATCACAGGGTGCCAACAGATCTGTAATCTGAAATCCTACTTTAACAGCTCATTGACATCCTATTGGTGAATAATAACATCTGCAATCACACAAATATTAATACAGTCAAATAAAATATACACATGCCCATCTTGAAAACCAGCCTAATATGTAGTAGACCTATTTTATATAGGCCTGTGTGTATGCGTGTGCGTGTGTGTGTGTATTCATATATACACATACACACACACACACACACACACACAGGCATAGGAAATGCCTATCGGCATAGATGCTACACTACTGTTTGTTATGGTAATTTGAGCTATATGGTTTAGGTGGCGAGAGCACTATAATTGCTGTGCAATATTGAAGGAAGCATCTCCTTGCTCTCACATAAACTCATAAAGCATCTGTATTCAAGTAAAACATTTAACAATTAGATCAAATTTGTAATTAAAAAAAAAAAAGAAAAAAAAGGTGGATCACGTTAAATTTCCACTAATTTATAATCACATACTATGGGCATAGTTCAACCACCAGTCTTCCAATTAATGTGTCTGCTTCCAACTTCAAGGTGTTGATTAGTTTGTATATTGCCCATAGGCCTGCCTATACATACACTGTTAATATCCGCATAGACATCATACAGCGCACCGCAGTAGTGGTATATAGAAAAGCCACATTGTTATAAGTAACATTGTTACATAAACCTGATCAATAAATTTACCACTCAAGTGTTTTTACAATGATTGTACAAAGTGTTTGCATTTGATCTAGCCTGACGAAAGGAACGACTTAAAATGCAAAGGCGACGCGGTGTTTAGCCTGACATTATAAACCAACGTAACTTTGCTGAAAAAAATCTGCAATTTACCTGCATAGTAAAGACCCCCAGCTCCTGTGAAGACAACCTTTTCATTTGGTCTGCTAAAACTTCTGCTTCTTCCAGAATCGAAAACTCCGTCTCGGCTTCGCAATATCCAAAATACAGAAAAGCACAGATCGCGATGAAGCTCCACAAAACAGCCACGAAGTCGCAGTGTTTATTCCGATTAGTGGTGTGCGTACGGCATGTTAGAACCAAACCCCGGGACGTTTCCCCAACCCGCCTCGCCATGATGGCTCGGAAAGCTGCTTAGATGGAAGTCCTAACTGGGAATTCGCACTTTTGCAACGACGGTGGGGGGAAACTTCAAGGAAAACTACTTTTCAACTTTGCAGCCACATCCGTCTCGATAATTTCTAGCAGATTTCATCGGTCTTGGTCCACACCTTCAATGCACCTTTATGAATATCCGTATAAGAAGAGAAATCCAGTGGTAACATAAGGAAAACGATTATTTTATCGGCAAATGTCCTTGATCATTCGCTCCAACTCCTGGTAAGTAGTGTGTGAGCCGGAGCAGCACAATGGGGGTGAAAGTAAGAGGCGTGGAAACGGTGACGTCCTGGAGCCAGGAATTTAAACGGATCGGGGTTTCACGACATAAACACCGAGTTGAGTCAACCAACCTAAACCAAAATGAAGTTCTCAAGCTGGGACTGGCGTATGGGTCCACAAACGCACATTTTGTGGATTTTCTCGCGTTAATCAATATCGAGTAATATTTAATGTGTCTGTTTTTTATATGGAGGTAACATTTAGAACCTACGGGACACCACAATATATCCACGTTTTACCACAATTTCTTTGGGACAGAAATTGACAATAGAAAATGTAGGCCCCAATGCCCATCAATCTTCTCATTAGCATACAATCCTCAAGCGGCTCCATTCCTGAATGGATCCAGTCTCGATTTTAGTACAATCGCAATTTCTGTGCCAGCTGACGGAAAAAAAGTACTTAGCAGAGCAATTCATAAATGAATTGGATTGTAGGCTGAAAGTCATGACAAAACGTAGTTTTTTTTGTTTTTTTTATAATGAATGTTTTTGGTGTGAAGCAAGTAGCCTGCAATATCTATTGGCTATTAAAGGAGTCTCTCTCTCTCTCTCTCTCTCTCTCTCTCTCTCTCTCTCTCTCTCAAT
>JAODUH010002897.1:0-11713 GCA_027564835.1 Typhlichthys subterraneus | reverse complement strand
GAGAGATTATATCTCCACACTGGCCTGGGAACGCCTCGGGATCCCCCAGTCAGAGCTTTCCAATGTGGCTCGGGAAATGGAGGTTTGGGGTCCTCTGCTGGAGCTGCTGCCCCCGCGACCTGACTTTGGATAAGCGGATGAAGATGGATGGATGGACATTCGTTTTAACGCTTGCAGAACAATATTCACTGGCATTAATATTGACGAGATTCCTTTCTCCCCAATTAAAGGCAAGAGCATCTACGGAGACCGATTTCCTGATGAGAACTTCAAGCTGAAGCATTATGGCCCTGGGTGGTTGAGCATGGCTAATGCTGGCAAGGACACCAATGGCTCCCAGTTCTTCATCACTACCGTTCAGACGCCGTGGCTGGACAGCAAGCACGTCGTGTTTGGAAAGATCCTCGAGGGCATGGTAAGTCTGTAGCATGATGGCAGTCATGTACTTTCTGTCACTGTTTATTGAATTTGGACGCCTTCCCTTCCCCCTTCGGTTTATATTCAGGTAATACAAGGGTGCCTTTTAATAAATGGCCGCACGGTCTCAGAAGGTTGTTTTTGTGTCCCCCCCCCCCTTCTGTTCACCTTTAATATAGTGGGTGGTAGTTTTGCATCATACAGTATAACATGATCGACTTCATTCTCTAGCTTGAACCCATTTTGTTTCCAATATTTTGAATAATTCTGTCCTTGTGTTTTTGACAATTTTGTTTTATCTTAAGGTCCACTCAGTCATGTGTATTAGGCATTGATCATTAATTTTGATATTAAAACGTGTATCTAATGGTGCCTCCCTGCTTTTTTTCCCCCCTATTTTTGTGTTGTTTAGGATGTTGTAAAGAAGGTTGAGAGCACAAAAACAGATGGCAGGGATAAGCCCCTTAAAGATGTGGTCATCCATGATTGTGGCAAAATTGATGTAGAGAAACCCTTTGCCATTGCCAAGGAGTAGAGCACAGCCAGGTGTGGGGGAACAGGACTGGGGAATTGTGCGGGCCACCTTGTTTTCATAATCAGCCTCTGGATGTGAAGCGTTGGGTTCATCCAGTGGCTGGTGCTACTTTTGTTATTGTGCCAGAACAGCATCAGATCAAGAAACCACAACAGCACACCTTTGGTTTGATTTTACCACCAAGCATTCCAGGTTACACCCAGCTTTTATCTTGGTATTTTGTTTAAAAAAACAAAGCAAGATATCTTAAATAAAGGTTTACAATTTTGTAAAAATTGTTTCAAATTATTCCACCTAGTATAGTGGATGGCTTGGCTGTCTCTCTTGATATGTAATAGTGCTTTGTTAGCCTTTTTGTATACAAGTAATAGGCTATAATATAGATAAGTTGTTTAAATAATTTGCCTAATAGGTTCTGGCATGAAGAACTGATCTGTGTTTAGTTGGAAATGCAATAACATTTTCATATTTGATTTGACTGATTAAATGCAGGCAAATAATGAAAATGCAATGTCAAAATACAACTAACTACTGCTCTAATTATTTAATTTTCTCAATTACACTGTTTTAAAAAGAAAAAAAGTTTAATAAACGTTATCTTGTATGTGACCTTATTTGAAAAACCGGGTGTCCTGTCTGACAGCCTGGCGTGCACTTCTACCACTCTATCTTTACGATAGAATGGATTAGTTACCTTGTTTGAACTCTAGAGGTCTCTCTCACATCAGATACTTACTCTACCTGTGTACCAGATATAAATTGTCTGTTCTAATTCAAAGTCTGTTAATGGTATTGCAGGATAGTGACATTACATTATTCTAATTCCTGTTAAGGACATGATGTGTTGATTATCATGCATCTGATCTAATGCTTTCATGACCAGAGCTGGGAAAATGTTTGCAATTCTAGATCCATAGTAGACAGGTTTACTGTATCAATAAACTTAATAAATGGACTTACTGTTATTGACAACCCGACTCTAAAATCATTACAAGATGAGCAACATTTTCTATACATGCATTCTATTTAGATTTGACGCATGCTATATATTTATTTCCTCAACATTTGACACACCGGAGCAAAATAAACCACAAAGCTTGGCCTAACATGCACGTCAGACGTCATTAAACAACACGAATTTTGGGGTGTTACCTGGGTTTTATAGACAATAGTGCAGATCTGCAGCCGAAGAACAAAATAGAGCTCATCATTGGCCAACAATTAATGTAGGCGAAATCGTGATTAATTTCAACATGATTACCACTTACTTACTGTAGGTGTCGCCCAACACAATCTAGCAGAAGATAAACATTTGAATCAAATAAAGATATTTTTAGGCAAAGTGTATTTAGAAGGTAATAATGTGTTGTAATAATAATTATATTGGTGATTATAATGATTATTGTTTAAAAACACCAACCTAGTTTCGAATGAATAATGTTGCCACACTATTGGTCCTGCTGCAATGTCAAATGCCCTGTGGTTGTCCTGTGTTTGCATCAAACCCATGCTTGCTCCCTGTTTTGCACAGGTTCACTCAGGCATTCAGACGAGCACCAGAATAGAACTATTGGAAGAATTTCCTGGAGTCGGCACAATCGTGGTTTTGGCTAAGCCCTCTGTTGTTCTGTTTGGCCTTGTTGATGGTGATTGGGGATTGTCTGGTGAAACTGTTATTCTTCATTTACTGGCATCCCTGGGTAGGCTGAGGTAGGCGGGGCATATCTGGCATAGCTTCCTGCAAGTGACTTTGTCAACAAGATTATATGAACACTGGAGAGGATCACAACACGAAGCATTCATTCATCTCCTCGTGTGATGGACCAGTTCAAACTGACTTGTCTCTTAATTGTTTATATGTCTGTTTTAACATTGCATTTTGAGGGGTTTGCAAGAACTTTATTATTTATCATAGGTATTCAAAATATTTCAAGAAGAGGGATGGAAATGGACCAGTTGCATTCTGTTCATGGCCTTATTTTGTGAAGTGAAGATTCATCAATGATTTGTATCTTAAATTTTTTTTGTAATATTTTCTTCTTTCTGAAACATTCTCTGCTCACAGCATTCTAATAGGTCAATATTATCATTACACAAGCTTTCCTTTCAAGTAATGGCATCAACGCTTGAGAAAGTTAAATGGAATTGAATGCACTAAACATAACAAAATCTTGTTTACTTTCTTGAAGCAATTGAAGCATTCCATCTGAGTCCATCTGACATGTTTTGTTTTTAAATTGGCACTATATTAATAATTTGTTAATTTGTTTTAAAGATATGACTGTTTATTCAGTGACAAAGAATGTTTTTATTGTAATAAAGGTGAAATTAGTGAAACCAAATCTAGAAATCTAATACATATTGCTGTTTTAAATACCTTGTTGCTACTGTTTGTTTTCATCAGATGAACTCTTCAATTGTAAATAGAAAGAAAACAAAGATGTTAAGAAAGTCCAGTTACCTTGTGTGGAACTTAGTTATAATCCTATGGAATTCATAAACTAATGACATCTCTCTAAATAAAGCACATCTGGCTCAGGTCCAAAAGTTCAACCATAACACTTTCATCAAGATAAGGAAAGACAAACATTGAGCCTGGTTAGCTCTCCAATTTTAGTCAAAAAGGAAACGCTTCAACAAACTTCAAATAAGTATGCAGGCCAGCATGGGAAAGGTCACTGTGGGAACCCAGGCTTGGGTTTGTCAATGAGACTGGAAATGCAGGCTCCAGCTACAGTACAGTACAGTACACGTTAGCCGTTTGGTTCCCACCAAGACATGGCCTAGCGGGCCTAGCAGTAGCGTAACATCCATTTCCTCATTGTTCTCCAGTTTCCTCTTAGGTTTCTTTCTCCCCCTTTGGTGTGCTTGGAGTTTAATGTTGTTGTCTATACAAGGGGCATTCACTGTGATGTGGCTAAGGGTGTAGTGACACGCCGGTTCCCACGATCTCCTGCCCTTCCTCAAGGGTTATAGCTTACTCACGGCTCAGGACAGGAAGGCTGTGTGAGGCTACGGAGCGAATGGCGTAATTTTGTCTTCCGTGGGAATTTCTTTATGGGCCATGACTCTCGAACTTATTATTGCCAGTTACAGAATGCTGTGTATCACACTGTGCCCTTGCTTGTGTGCATTCATTTGTTTATTTCACCATGTATGTGTACATTCAACTGTATCTAACCAGCTGCAAGTCAATTGCTTTTTGTTTTTTTGTTTTTGCACATTGCAAAAAAAATGATATTCAGATAATATGAAAACATGTTGTTTGTGTCAGCCCCTTTGGACTGACTTGAATGACTATCTGATGTAGTTCTGGCAATGACAGAACGGTAGATACACACAAGTGTAATGTACATGCCAAATGGAGGTCATTTGGCCAAACCCTGCCTTAGGCCTTTGCATTGGGACAGTGAACGTGTTGGTAAAGTGCTGACAGTTAAAAGCTGATATCCCACCAGTCACACTTAAAGTAATCACACTTGCACTGTAAATGTGCAAACTATCTATATGTCACAACTTGTATAACCTGAAATATGTATTTGTATGAAGTGTGTATTGTACTTCTTATCCTCAGCAACCAGATCTTTAAGAGGTGTAGATGGACTGCTTTGAATGTTAGTATGTATTGTAAATATGCATATGATAAAGAGTGAAGAGACTCTGTGAATGATGCATTTGGGTGTTTGTAAACAACCAGGGAAGAAAAGACGATATTTAATTTAAGATTATGTTGGGTTTAACAAATACAGAGTGTCTTTCTCCTTATAAACCGTCTAAATGGGTAATCCCTTTTTTGGCATTGTCTGCAGTCAGACTATGCTGCTATTTCTAAAAGCAACTTGTTTACCTGCTAACTCTGATCCTAACTGCATATGTCCTTCTCTCAGGGTACTCAGATGTTGAGCAGGGAGTTGTGTCTCAGAGAGAAATCAGCTGACAGCAGAACAATGTGATGGTTGTGCACAGTGTGCTGTCTGGCCTGCTGTACTGGTTGGGATTACACACTACATAAATACACAAGATCACACAAGATCACACTTGTTTTGATATTGTATTTTATTAACCGTTAGATTCTCAGCTACATGCATTTACTGTATTGTAACTTGTTAAAGGCAAAGACATGAGTCATCTGTTTCCCGAAATAAGTATTGGCTTTTTCGCTTATATTTATTTGGCTTTTTACCAATGAAGTAGTCTCCTTTTAAACATATTTTTGGGACAGTATTTGGTCAATTACTACTGATATCTCACAAGAGCACCAGCACTTGCTGCTTTGAAAATGTGTATGTGGGGAATAAAATGGTGGTGGTAAGACCATAGACATTATAATCTGCTTCCTGTGTTGACAAAGAGTTATACCAAACTGATCATTATCATCAGCAAAGCTTCCACTGAAGACTGATCCTCAGCCAACACCTGCCTGTTTAGGATTGCATATTGTTGTTTTGCATATCACATCAGTCAGTCACTGTTTACTGTGACCAGAAATTGACCAAACACTAAATATCATCTGAGGGTGAAACCTGTTATTTGTAAAATTCTTAAAGACCAAAATGAACAAAAACTGTAAACCTGTATCATAAATCCACGGTTAGTGTTTGTTGTGATTCCCTGCACGTGTAAACATACATTTCCCGGACATAAAACAGGAGCCAGCCAGAGAGAACAATAGTGTAGTATTGCCAAAATCAAGAAGGGTCTACATGCCTCTATGCACATACACACCCCTTGGAAAAATCTATAGATAACAGTTTGTTGTTTGTTTTTGTATTAATATAATTTTTTTGGGTTTATGTCTTTGATAAAGAGCATCAAGCAATCAGGGGAGAGACTATGTCTGTAGTAGGCCTACACCCAACTCACTAAAATGTATTCATACCATTTTTACAGTAATATAGGTAGGCTATACTGGCAACACTATATTAGCATCTGTTTTGCGTGAAGACATACTATTAATGAAAATGACACTGTAATTGTGTAGCAGTTTTAACACCTTATTTTAATTTAATTGTGTTACTATTAAAATAAGCATGCATTGTACAGTTGCAAATGACTGCAAAGTTGCAGTATTATTGTGGATACTGTAAATTACACAATGCAGCAATTGTGCAAACCCATTGTTGCTGGATGGGCTGAAGTGTTTCTCATATGAAAACAAAACAGCCCTGCCCTTCCTCAGCCTGAGATGACTCTATCTCATAGGATGCAGTTCAAACTCTTTCACAACCAGCCTTTTTCTCTGATGGATCGCAACATTTTGCGGTCCCTTTTCCAGACCCCTATATACCCACCTGGTCCTGCTAAATATTTCACACCCACAAGCAGGATAGTGTGTCCAGCACCGGCCACATGATCTGTCTTTGTCCTCCGTATGAGGAGCTCTGAGTAAAATGCAAAATAGCAGGTCAACAACGTCAGCCTTAAACAGCGTGGAGGCGAGAGGCTTGAAACATAAGAGCTGTTTTCGTCTTCAGCCACTGTCTCATGTGCGATGGTAACACCACTGAGGGCATGCAAGGGCCAATTTGTACTGAAAAATGAGACGCTCAGTGTTCATCTGAGATTTGGCCTGGGCTCAGATTGCGTTAGTGCTCTGGTAAATAAGAAACCCTACAGCAGGGGCCACTGTCTCTGTACAGTACCTCCTGTTCACCAGATAACATAAAGGAGAAGCTGTGAGATGTGTTGCATGGGTATGTAACAAGAACCAGTCCAAAGAAAGGGCTTATAGAAGCCTTTAGATAAATACTTGCCGTTTGTGTGTAGTAAGCTGTGTGTCTGCGTAACTGAAGGGGTGCAGGAAAATCACACATTTATATTGAGCAGACATTTTATTTGATCTGACATAAGTATATATATATTTACAAAAGTGTTTCTTAACTCAAAAACGTAATTCTTAGTTCTTACTTTATTAAACACAAGCCTTTATATATTTGCAATCATTAAACCATACACCAGGGAAACTATAAAAATGTATTCAAAAGCACACAATTCTATAAATAATAGCCAAATGCTTCTGAATATGCACTGTTATCATCTTATGTCCACTTCTGAATAAGGCCTAAGAATATGTAGGTTATATAATTTAATAATATTCTGTAGTCTCTCATAGAATAATAGTGGAAATTAGTGTGCATGGATGTCATTGTTAGAACTGGGGTGTTTTTCCATAACAGTCAGCAGGTGGCTATGACCATGTGTCTGCCAAGGCAAGGAGCCTTGGTACTCCTGTGATGTGAACTTGTTGTTTTTTGTTAAATATATTTTCATTATTTAATAGGAAAAAAATTGTTCACACAAAAAACAATAATGGTAATTTGCGAGTAGGGCTGGATAGTTGTTTATCAGTTAATGGTCTACGGCAGATATGCATAAGATCCACAAACTGAATACAATTTAAACTGAACATACATCAATTTATCTTTATATTAATACCATACAGGAGCGTCATTCGGGGGTTTACCATGGATGTTTTAGGATATAGATTTGGTGGTTTTGCAAATCGTTGCAAACTACTTGCACTTTACTTCCGGAATGGATTGCCTACCCATAATTCCTTTGGCTGGGTTATAAATAGTGCTTGCTGCATCGCAGAGTAGGCGAAGCTCACACGAAGCACAGACAGAGGCAAAGGTTTTCCTAAACTGAGGCGCTACCGAGGTTTAACGTTAATAAGGATTTTTTTTCTCGAATGGTTCATTTCTCCGTGGAGCTTCTATTAAATAGTCATTGTTTTGGTTGTCAATAACTGCACAAACTTTCTCATTTCCTCGAGGGTATCATGCTGAATACTGAGGAAAGGTAGGTTGTTTTTTTACGTTTTTGTCTGAATTGTGTATGTAATGTCTATGAATCACTTGCTGTACATTGAACACATGTATACACCTAGGGTAGTAAGCTGTTTTGTCAAACATTGCTTGCAAATGCATTACACTACAATGTATGAATATATATTAAGGAACTGCTGATGCGACCCCTAGGCTACAATAGCTAGCTACTATTGGTTAAAAATGTATACCGGTAGCCACCTATCGCTGTAATATGTTTGCTATACATTTACTCATATAAATATAAAGTTACGTCGCTGGGACAACTCTGTAGTACACCAGCGTTCTAGATGTTTCCACCGAGTTTTCTTTATTCCGGAATGTAACCACTCCCCCAAACAAACTACGTATGCTAGGCTACTTGTAGCCTATGGCAAGTATGTTGCACGTCTGACTGAAAATGTTGTTTACGAGTGTTTAGTGGTGTTATGCTTGTGGCCTGGTTTAACTGTAGCCTAATAACAACTTAACGCCACAGTTTGCGCGGAAGATAACTGCACTCAACGTAGACTATACGTTCCACTGAAACCCGGCCTTGTTTTTCTTTCTTTCGGCACAATCCTGGTAGCCAAAGTGACCTCCGTAGTTAGCCGAGGTCTATTGACACCACTACTGAGAGGTAGCTCTGTGTATGATAGCTCCTATTGGCCCTTTAATTTTAAGGAAATTGCTGGACTAGACTACACCAGTACCGTTACACACCTGCTACCGACAACATCCCCACGGTCCACTTCTGATGCATCAATGAAAAGCAATAGGTGTAAGGGTGGGCTCTGCTCTCACTCAATAATGAGACACTAGTATTCCAATTTCATCAACTGCAGCTGAATGTACGATTGATTAACCAGTTTGTGTTATGAAAATGCAAATTAATTTTTATTTACTTATTGTACTGGAAGCCCTCTGAAAATATGTCTTGTTTTGGAACACAGAAATAATGACACTGTTGCCTTAATGACTGCAGTTATGCACTTGGAACCGTTTTTTATTGAAGGGGCATGCTGTAACAATTTAAATGGGGACAATAATTCTAGACCAAAAGTGTTTTGTGGACATGAGCAAGAATATCCTGGCTTTCCACCAGTTCCAACATATTATCATTATTTTCCAAATGTCGTAGATGTTATGTTAATGCATTTCAGTACAGTGCCTTTAGTTAATTGGCCTTCAGTTAACTTCTTATTGTTGGCTCTATATTGTAACCATATGCATTCCATACTCTATGCAATGCATTTTTGGTTTGTGGCTGTTATAGACTAGCAACCATTTTGGTTGCTAGTCCACCATATATTTTTTTCCCACCCCTCTCGATTTTTATTTTTTGTTGCCAGTGTTTGAATTCAGGGGTCAGAGCAACATGTTTGGCAGGGACAGGGGTACATACTCAGGTTTCAGGGTACATGTGTTTAGCTGGCTTCTGATTCAGGATCTGCTATGCTCTTTGCTTCCTCTATGTACACTCAGCATAATAGAGTGCTTTGAAAAAAGTGCTTTGATTCCAGTCAACCCTCATGTTTACTTTCCTGCATTTTTAATGTACTTCTATCCAATGTGTTCATCGTGGCACCTAGCACATACTATTTTTTTTTTATTTTTTTTTTTTATATTCTGTACGGTTATAAAAAATTAGCATTTAAAAAAAAAAGACCAAATGTCCTCCTTTTAGACTTGTGTTCCTTCTATGTCTGCTGAACCATGGCAGCAGGGTGGTCTATCCCACATGCCTGCCTGACTCCATTTACCTGAACACTGTCAAGTGTCTCATGGTGATATATTGCAGGCTTTAGAAGTGTTGTTGGGTCATAGGCTGGCATAGTGGTTATTAATGTTGCCTTATAGGAAGCCCTGGGTTCAAACCTGACTGCAGCACTCCTGATTTGTGGCCCATGGGTTTCCCCACACATGCCAAAAAACAATACCCATGTTAAAGGTATAGTCAGCTATTGTAAACTAATCCACTTAAAATTTACCAAATGGTTTGCATTTAGCTAGCTTTCCATTCTGTGTGTGCTGAAAAGAATGCAGTACTTTTATACACAGCCCTGGCTGATTTAAGCTCGAATATGGCAAGCATTCTCGGGTGACCAACCCTGCCTTAAGTTACATGCTCATGCTTTGCCCTTGTCCAAGGTCCCTGGGTGTTAGACTATGACTAGTACCCACATCAGCAATTGGGATGTTTATTGGTCTCTCCAGGGATCAATAATGTTCAAATTAAATTTCTCCTCTGTTTGACACAACACACAGAGCCTGATGGAATTGGTGGATGACGCACTTGGTGTGCCAGTGTCTTACTGCAACATATACATGTTTAATATCACACCTGAACAATAATTGCCTACTGCCCAGGCTTGTGAGTGTTTGCATTCACATCAGCAGCACTTCTTTTGGCGGGGGGTGGGGGGGTGGCTGTTGTGGCCCGTCTCACTCTGACCATATCAATCTTTCATTTTATAACTCTGACTTGCACAAATGTTGAAGGCTTTGCTGGGCTCTGGGTGTAGTGGTGCGACTGTGTTGCAGGGTGGTAGAGGCTGAAATGTCAGGGTGAGTGTTTCCTTTCAAAACAAGCTGGCATTTCCATCAAGGACAGGCTGCACTCTCAACCAACGGGAAGGATGGAGGAGTGCCTGACGTCTGTGCAATGCCTCTTTTCTTGTGCTCGGCGCCTCAGCCTGTCTTCTAAAGTAACTTGGGTCCTATTTCAGACATGGATTAAGCCTAGTCGAAGTCTAATGGGGGGGGGGACGGATTAAATTAAGAAATCATACAACCGTGATCTTGAATGTAACAGATTGTAGTGAAGAGGTAGATGGCCAAAGGTAGTGTTTAGCTCTGCTAAGCGAACAAGCAAAGCAAATGTGTGTTTTCCGCTGCTGCTGTTATATGGTGTTGTCTCTAAGCGTACTGGGTTGCCCCAGTTACCTTTTTGGTTACCAAGGAAGCACTGCCTCTTTATTAATTTGACGTGGGGAATAGTTTAGCTGGGGTTTCATTCTGACAGCCTGTCGCTTAGGCCACACATAATATGCTATTGCTAAGTATGAATACTCTCTCCGTCAATGATGAGAAACGTCGGGCAACAAGAAACTACTGGACAGTCTCCAAAGTTAAACTGCACTGTAACTCAAAACGATGTCTTCCCAAACTGCAGCGGGCTATTTACAGAGGTGTTTACAGATCATGTGCTTGTTGTTATGGATCCGAGCCACCTCATGCCACACCGACCTCAACAGTTTGTTTTCATGTAAAGTCAGGCTACTTGAAGGATCAAGTAAATGGTAGATTGTCTTTTTGTAATTTGTTTACATCTTTAAAGGTTCACTGGGATCTGGTTGCTAGGCTGTGAAGGCCACAGCACTGCATTTACAAAGGTTCATGCAAGCTACACTCACTGTTGAGGCCATTAAAGGAAAAGGCCGGTGTAATATGACGTTTTCCAATATAAACATTTTTAACAATTTGATCTAGATTTTTGGCAATACTTTTTTTTTCTTTTTTCAATCCTTTCGTTTATTTTTTTCCCTTGGGGAATGTTTGGAAAAGACTGTATATTATTGCATTCAGTATTAGTCTTTCTGTACTTTTGGCCTTAACATTCTTGTGGGTGCAGGCATTTTACTGTTTGGTAGTCTGAAGTGATTTTTGCTATGCTTTGAAACAATTGAACATTGAAATGTTTCACACTATCATTCACTCAGATGAGGTGGCACAGATGCAGTGGCCTAGTCCAGGGGTTCCCAAACTTTTTTTTTTTTTTTTTGTGCCAAGACCCACCTATAGAGGACTAGCTAGAGACCCACCAAGTACCGGTGATGTGACTTTCCAAAACCATGTGCGTATGGTCTTTTTAGCAATGATGGGCAAGCTACATTGAAAATGTAGTGAGCTAAGCTACCAGTTACTCTACGTTAAATGAAGCTTAACTACACTG
>JAODUH010002895.1:0-11715 GCA_027564835.1 Typhlichthys subterraneus | reverse complement strand
TATATATATATATATATATAGAGAGAGAGAGAGAGAGAGAGATGAGTGGTGTTGAGGGAGGCACCGTTCCAATGTGTGAGAAGGACATACAATATGTGATATCATGTGTGTGTGCCTGCGTGAGTGCGTGTGTATGTGATGAAGACCAGAGAGGACGGCTGTTTCATGAATCAGAGTAAAGCATGCTGAGAAACGAAAATGTAGTCAATGTGAGGGGCGGCAAGTCATTTAAAGTCATGTGATTCATATTCAAATGATAAGTCTGATTGGAAGCGACTGGCCGGTGAATACGACTGCCGGTCCAGCGCCTACTGCGATGAGGGGTTAATGTATGCCGACTCTCAGCAGGAAGGTTTACAGTAATGTTGAGATAAGGGAGTTACAGACAAGCGCAACACTTACATTCTCTATCTTTCTCCCTCTCTCTCTGCGTCAGAATCTCTTAATCTATCTGCACACCACTCCATATTTGTGCTTTTGCATTTGTGAATGAATGTGGATTCACTAAAGTAAAGCTAATCTACTGTAAATTGCTCTATTGCCTAGTAGCTACATATCTTCTCCATTTATAAACCCTTGTTCACCAATACAAATTAACGTAAACAAGCCTTAAAAAATACATTGGAGACTAATTTCAGACACAATTCAAATCGTTTCTGAGAAAATCTATTAAATCAATATCAAACAGGCATGACTACTGTAAGCAACGTATGGGTGGTTTGGAAGAAAAGAAAATGTAGAAATAATATTACAGGGCCTTGAATAGCAATAGTTCCCTCAACTGAATTCTTCATTCCACATTGCAGAATGCAAATATGACAAAATATGAAAGTGCTAGAGAAGGAGGGAATCTGGTCTATTGTTCTTTGAATCTTCAAAGTTGGGAAAATGTCTTTCAGGCAAAAAAAAAAAAACAAAAGAAACAAGAAAAGCTGTTCATTTCCCACCCTTAAGAAATCCCTTAAGAAATCCTCTCTTGTTCCTTATACTTTTTCTGTTTACTGTAACTCAAATGGTATACTGTGTATTACGTTTACACCATAGTGTACTGTAGGTCATTCAAGACATACTCTACATGCAAGGGCGCAGGTAGGCCATAGAAACCCATGACCCTTAAGCCTATCCTGGCCTAAACACTGTTTGACTTTGCGGCGAGAAACTTGAAAATCATTGTGTTTCAGGTCGGTAAACCTGTGTGTTGCCGATCAGTCGACTTGTAAACAACTCGATTTGAAAACACCTATGATGCATAGCATTGGTTGTATTAGAATGTATTAGAAGAAAAGGCTTTTCTCAATAGAAAATATGTTTTACTCTTCTCACAACTTTTCCACTGCAAGAGTGGATAACAACAGACTGCTGGTTCACAGGTTCGTCCAATCACAAGCAAGTATTTTTTGAAGCGCCTGCCCTCTTTAATAAACAGTTTCAATGTACGGTTTCCCAGATATCTGTGTCTTAACAGACAGATTTCTGGTGTGTCAGGTTACCGTTCACTTTCTGTTAAAGCTCATTCCCAGTCAGCACTCTTTGTAAATATACAGAAAACAGAGTCACCTCCAAAATAGCTGTCCAAAATGAATTATGCATTTATAGGAATGAGAGATCTGGCCTGGGACCTCATTACAGGAATAAAATCACCAACTACTTGTCCTGTCTTATTAAAAGTTTCAAATATAGGAAAAATGTATTAAACATAGTAAATGATTATGTATTATTAAAATGCCTTTATTGATGGATTCATTGATATCAAACGTCAATTTAAGGTAGGCATGGGACGATATGAAAAATGTCTATCACAATTAACCTGGCCAAAATAATCGCGATAAACGATATTATCACGATTATTTTATAATTGCACTAAAACAAACTTGGAATCACTTTTTCTTACAATTTCTTAAGAAACAAACATTTCTATAGTATCATGACACACATGCTTATCTTTTTTGTGTGATTCATACCAGTATTTATTTTTTATGTGGGGGACCCAATGGGCAAGCCGAGCCTTCAGCCATAGTAAAGATTGACTGGAAAGATGCAGGCTAATAAATAAGTTAGTATTCATCAATACAATTGGTCTGTACAAGTGAGCTAGACAGCTTTTGTGACGTCTCTTTTGAAAATATTCACATTTATGATTATCACGATAATTTACATTCACCACGATACGATTATCGTCAGTATTTTTATCGCGATAAACAATAATATAATATATCGTCCCATCCCTAATTTAAGGCATTAATTATCCTACAGTACCATATTTCACTCCCCAGTTCATTAGCTTCTGTGGTTTTAATGAATCTCATATATATATATATAAAAAATAGTATGTGTCTTATTCAATTGCAACACAAACTACATCATTACATAATGTTTAATGTGTAGCTTTACTGCTTGCCTTGAATTAGCAAACGGCTACAGTATAGTCTCATTTCGCACTTTTATATTTTAAACCATAAAAGGTGGATTACATCTTTCAACAATACATATTGTAGCATTTCTTTATGCTACAATATTTTACTATTCAGTTTACAGCATTCTGTTGACATACTAAAGAACCAGATAATTGTTGCTTTAACGTTAGACATTTCAGCACCATGGCCAGCAACCAACTGGTAAAACGTTGATCTCCCTATTTCTATTTCAGTGTCAGAGTGTTAGTAGCATACAATCACTAACACTGTGCTGTAAAAAATACGTTATACTTTACGTTAATACTTTAATAAAGTGCATGTCGTGGCTGTTCCTTATGTTTGATTTAATTTCTAATTTTAAAGTTAATATAAAGAGTTGATTCTATGACCTTAAAGGTATAGTCAGCGATCGTACGAATACTTTTTTTTTGTCAAATTCAGCGAATATCTACTCATAGTCCACTATAGCTGTCTGTTCTGTGTGCATAGTGAAAACAGTATCTGGTGTTTCTACACAGCCCTGGCTATCTAATAGGGATTAACCTGAACAAAGCAGACCAGAGCTTCTGAGGGAGCCCCCTATTGACAAGAGACGCGTGTTTGTTTTGCTTGAGTTCAAATATCAACAAGCTTTCTTCAAAAAGACTCACTATACCTTTAAGGGCCCTATCTTACACTCGGCACAAAGCGGCAACGGATATGTCTGTGTGTTGGTCTACACATAAGGTGTGGTCTGGCTAGCGCATTGTTAGCGCATTGCTATCTTGAGGTAGGCTGTGTGTTGGTCTAAACATAATGTGTGGTCTAGCTAGCGCATTGTTAGCACATAGCTATCTTGAGGTAGGCTATGTGTTTGTCTAAACATAAGGTGTGGTCTGGCCAACGCATTGATAGCACATTGCTATCTTGAAGCAGCGATTGGCAAACAAAAACCTGGTCTAAAGTAAATTAGACCAGGTGCATTATCAAGAATGTATCGCCTATGGTGGGTGCACAACACACTGCTTGTTAGACACACAGGAATGCACAGGAGCACACAAATATGCAAAGGATTTAAACATTAAAAGAGTACAATGGGAAATATTATTAGTGTGTAGTTTACATCAACATATTTTAGGGATCTTGGTGGAATCTCGCTGTTGCCATAGACGGTCTGCTCGCACGCTTTCACAACCCGCCAGTATGATAACAATCAGCCAAGGTCCAAGCACACCTGGCTTTTTGGCCTCTGATTGGTCTATTGTATGTTACTGTTAAGCCCACAACACACCCATGACTAATGAAGAGAGCAAGTACAACCCTTTCAAACTTGGTGCAGCAACCATTTTGCTTGTCGTTAAAGTAAGTGGATTTGGACACGCTTTAAATGAAGTTTAGACCGTGTGCCTATATTTTCTAAAATAGTAGAGTCTTAAGTTCAATAGCAGCCAACTAGTCAGACAGGAAGTTAGCAGACAGTCACACAACAGTAACTTAATGCCAGGTGCTTTGTTTAATATTAATGGAGAAAGGGTTAGAGAAAGGGAGAGAGAGAGAGAGAGAGAGAGAGAGAGCATGACGTAATGGTAAAGTGCATTTTTGTGAGGCCTGTAGAAGATCCAACCCCTTTTCAAAGTACTATGGACAAATCAGTAGTATTCAGCAAGGCCATGCACGCACCTACAATATGTACACACACACACACAATGGTTATTGAATACATTGTATAGATACCTACCGCATGAAGTGGATTACCCTGATCAATGGGCACCTTGAAGTCAGCCTGGAGCTCATCAAACGCTGTTATCTGAGAGAGAGAGAGAGAGAGAGAGAGAGAGAGATTAATTATAGACTGCTATATATGAACAACATAAGCAATGTAAAGGCAGTAGAGCCATAGTATACGATGAGATTACCATAAAGCCTGTGTTACCAATAGCCCACTACTAACAGTCAATGAGTTGCCTCAAATGTCAAAATTTGAGGCATAGAAAAAAATTTAAAATAAAAAAGACAGAGTGCAATAAATGTAGTGTTGGACAAGATTATTGTCCACACAACATGGCTTGTAAGTCTTGAAAACCTTTACAGGGTGTCATTAGACAGGGCTGCGTGCATTGTCAAGCATGCGGTAGTCATCAGACAAAGGAGACTTGTATAGGACACTAATGATGGCATTGAATTAAACAACAACAGAGATCTTTTCATGACTATTCTATGGACGCGCGTCAGAGATAGAAAACAGAGGCAGGCCCTGACCAAGTTACAGGCTCAGTGACCACAAACTGGCTATCGAAAAAGGAAGATATACAAAAATCATGGCTACCAAAAGAAGACAGAATATGTGGTCACTGTTGAGGTTGAGACAGAGATGCACTTCCTCCTTAAATGCAAAGAATTTAGTTAAATAAGAAATTATTACTTTAATAAATTAGACTCTGAAATTACAGGCTTCGAAGAACTTCATGAGTTCTCAAGATTTAAAATACTACTAGGAGAATGTGAGAAGACATGTCTCGCTGCCAAATATGTGTTTGCATGCCACAACCTGAGGGACAGTGAATGACCTTTATGAGCACACACACACACACACACACACAAACGCGCACACACACGCACGCACACACACACAAACACACACAGGAGTAGTTTGGGGATAATACCTACTAATATGAGATGTAGGATATATAACAGTTATGTTACACCGATGTCCATGTTGTGTATACTGTCCAAATTGTATGTAACAGTGATGTCCAAATTGTTGGACAGACCGTATTTTAGTTTGTAGCTTTGTTTTATTTGTTATGCTTTGGCAACATTGTCTTTGAACTTTCATGCCAATAAATAAAATTTAATTGAAAATTTAATTGAGAGAGAGAGATAGAGAGATAGAGAGGGAGAGATAGAGAGAGATAGAGAGAGGGAGAGATAGAGAGAGGGAGAGTAGAGAGAGATAGCGAGAGGGAGAGATAGAGAGAGGGAGAGATAGCGAGAGGGAGAGATAGAGAGAGGGAGAGATAGAGAGAGATAGCGAGAGGGAGAGATAGAGAGAGGGAGAGATAGAGAGAGGGAGAGATAGCGAGAGGGAGAGATAGAGAGAGATAGCGAGAGGGGGAGAGAGAGAGAGAGAGGGTAAAGAGATTCATTGTAGCATAAGCCTTGATAGACAATAAGGCATCTTTAGTGAGTGATTGTGCGCGTGCGTGTGTGCACTTGCGTGTGCAATGTGCGTGTGTGTGTGCACGCGCGTGTGTGACTGTGTGTGTGCGAGCTTGTGTTTGTGTGTGCGTGTGTGCATGCGTGTGCGCATGCTCTAGTGTGTGTGTGTGTGGTGAGCGTGGCTTTATAATCACAGAGATAGTCGATCTGATACCTCCGTTATTATCGCTGGGATCACCCCCACACTGAAAGACTGATTCTCACATGTTATTTCCCAATGGACTGATCTTGACTCATTGCCTTACAATGTTACAGTGTGTTGGCAGTCCCTGCACACACACACACACACACACACACACGCACACACGCGTGCACACGCTCGCACACACATACACACGCACGCAAACAAACACGCGCGCACAAACAAACACTCACACACACACATGCATATTTGCACATCAACTGACACATTCGCTACATACAGTACATATAATCTTGCTTTACTTTACAGACGGTGCTGCACCAATCCTCTGCAAATGCACACTTCTGTGTACGGCATTGAACAGATCCCACATAGTGGGTGTGTTGGTTTCCACACAAAAAAAAAAAAAAACTCAGTTAGGTACAGAAACAGATTGAAACAGATTTAACCGTGAAGTGGTTAAATGTGACAGCTCCTTTTGAGGCCGGGGTGATAGTAACTGTGGGCTCTTTGTGTATTTCTCATTGTGTTGCACGGTGGATGTACCCCAACAGAAGGCTGGCAGAAGCTGTCATCAATAAACTAGCATCCCTCTGCTCATACTGGCAAATCCATTTTGGATAAACAGTGTTCCAACACATTCTGTGGCTGCTGGTTGAAGGCAGGGTTAGTCATTCTCAAGAACACTTGCTAACTTCAAGCTGAAATCAAAACAGTATCGCTCCGCGGCCCTCCACGGCCCTCTGCAGCCCTCCCTCGAAACGCATTGTGAAGCAAAGCGTACTACTACAGCTTTGTAGATACGAGCGATGTTCGCCACTTTGTTTATGTTACTATTAACAGAGCCAGGGCTGTGTAGAAGTATCAGATTATTACTTCACCACACACATTTATCTTGCAATAGCAATAACTGACTATACCTTTAACTGAAAGCTTGCTGTGTGTGTGTGTGTGTGTGTGTGTGTGCGCGCGTGTTTGTTTGTGTGTGCATGTGTGTTTGTGTGTGCGTGTGTGTGCTTGCGTGTGCATGTGTGTGTGTGTGTGCGCGTGTGCGTGACAGTCAGAGACAACACAGGACAAAAGCATTTAGTGCAGAGTAGGAAATTAAAAAAAACATTTTGACGTGAATGAAAAGAAGATGCTTGGTTTCATTTGTTTTGTGTTTGTCCTGTACAGTATATACAGCGTGTGTTAGACTGTAAATTATTCTAGTTGGAACTAGTTCAAAAGAAAACGCCTTTGCAATAACCTATTGCAGTGGCCCTGCTTTTTGTAACTGTTTTATAAACATCAGAATATGGGTAACATGCACTCTTATGTAAAAAATAATTACACGGTCTGCCTCAATTATTCAGAATCTAGACTAAATTATTCACAGGGTTTTAAACCCGCCGGAATTTTTTTTTTGCGCACCTCCTTCTCAACTCCAGCAGTTTACTGTAAAAACAATTAAACTCGGTATTGAACCCTTTTTAATTGCATTAATCCAATGCAACCACTGTGTGATTCTAAGGCATTGAACATTTTGAAAATGTCCATAGTTATAATACACTGTAATTATTACTGTATTCAAGATGCAGCGGCCTTCAAAACAGACTGGGTAAAGTAGCTTTAGGAGATAAAAGGAAGGCAGAAAAATTACCACACATTTATACAAATGGGATCATAATAATGGTAATAAACTTTGTATAGCACTTTTCACACGGGAATTGCAGCTCAAAGTGCTTGTGCATCCCACAAGAAGATATAGGATCATATTATGGACCAACTGTGGTACTATGTGTGATGAAGTGAAGTTTTGCAGTTGAACTGAATTTTTACATAATTTCATCGGAAAGTTAAAAGTAAGACATGTTGGATCTAATTAATTGTATAAGACTGTTATTAGCTACTGTACACATTAGTTTACCTAGACATATTTCAAACATACTATACCATACCAACACATGCATGACCACCAGTTAAAAACAAACTGAAATGATAATAACAGTACAATAGGAATTTAGGGTATATCACTGTGTAGGATATTTAATAATCACTAAAGGTTGAGTGTTCTAATCTATGGGGTTCATTAGTGCGTAGAATATAAAAATTACTTTTGAAAAACCTCAGCCTTTCCACAAATTGCCACGACGATATAAGACTTTCCCTGTAACTGTTGTTAGACGCTTTAATAACATGAATGAAAAATTAACACTTGATAAATAAACACTTTCCTGTAAATTATTGTCTGTAGGATAATCAGAACTTTAATAAATAATCAGTTATTTTAAGGGAAGCGCGAGATGACATTAAGCAATGCAATGTTCCTCTCACTTTGTGTCAGGCACAATTTTGCTTATCAAAACCTACTGTATATGACTTTTCACGGTGACCTGGACATGCAACAAATTGTACGTCTACATTTGCCTACAGCCTGAGAATCAGTGTGTAACGTGTAGGTACCACATACATACAGTAACAACATATTTAGATAAGGAAAGTACAGTCAACTGCATTGCTTTTACATAACGTCATGTCAGGTGACAGAAACTGACGCAGCACACGGGTATTTAGGCAGGAGGAGAGATGGAGAGAGCAGGTGAGGTGTGTGTGTGTGTGGGGGGGGGGGGAGACCATGAGAAATCAAAGCAAACAGAAGGATGATGGTGGCTGTGCAATAGAAAAAAGTGGCGTCAAGATGATGGATGAGAAGCCGACGGAGGTTAATGAACATGTGGATCGATGGTAAGCTGTTAAGCCTAACGCCACATCAATTAGCTCCCGTGTGCTTGGCAACCAGAAAGACCTGCTTCGCTGAGATTACACCTACAGTACCACAACTTTACTACCCTGAGGTACTGCCTGCTACTTTGAAATATGTCTCTATAAGGACTCCAGAAGGGGTTGTAAGTGAAAAGAGGTAGCCTCGTGAGACCGCCCTGATCTCGTGAGCTCCAATTCCATTTGGCCACGAATCTGGAACCCCTCAATGCAAACATGCTTGGGGACAGACCATGTTGAAAACAATCCAGCCAATTAGCGGCTAGCTGAATACCTTCCCGAGATTACAACATCAGCGTATGTCGTACGTTTCTTTCTCTACTCTTCCCACTTCCTACTCTGACTGATTTTAAATGCTCTGATTTGGTGAAATGAAGCTAGGTAGTCCAATAAGGAAGTTTGAAAATAATTTGTACTGCCTTTATGACCAAGCGTTTTGTATTAAGCAGTTCCAGAGTGATACTCGTGGCGAAGTCAAACTGTAGCCCGTGAAATCAGGATGGTTTCTCCAGGCCAGGAGAGTGGGGTGTCAGTTCACATACCATCTTCCGGATCTCTAGCGGCAAGGTCTGACATAAACCAATTTTCAGTTGACTGAGGCTGGTTTTGAATAACTTAATTTTATTACACCGAATTTTCCTGTTTCTTTCAAACATTACAGTAGAATACGCAATTTAACAATTTAAAAGAACAGTATGGTATGTAAAGTAGACAATGGCATCTGTGGAAATGTTGGACGTTTTGTTTACCATTTAAAACATATTTCATAAACTGGTAACAGTAACAGTATGGTGACATTCAAATACAGCAGTCCTGTAATAGAAAACCATAATGCACTGTACCGTGTTTTGTCATTTTCATGAAAGACAATAAATATAAAACATATTATGAGTGACAATCTGCCCTCTGTTTCACTCCATCTGGTAAATCCATCTGCTATTGTGAGATGCAATCCAAAAACTATGAGAAGAGTGTCTTTGTCCTTATTTCACTTACAAACCAAAATGTTTTGCTGAATTTGGAGCCGGCAGCACAGGCTGCTTTGGCGTGAGTGATTATTCACGTCACCTCTGTTAGACTTGTGAATGTGCTGTACTTGTCAAATCTCAGTGTGACTGCAGAAACACAGTAGGAAAATCCTGGGGTGTGGGAGAGTGATGGAATAATCGCAATGCTAGCAGAAAAAACAACTTCGAACTTTGGGTGAATACTTTACGTAACAAGGTGCTACCCATATTTCATTTTTCCAGTAATCAGGCAGTGCCAAATAATTCATGTTATACGTTTACTTGCAGAGTTGAAAAAAAAAAACACACCATCTTTATAATATTCATAAACGACAGTACCAAGGCTAATAGTAAATAATGTATACTGTAGTGAATATTAAGAAGGCCGCTAGAATAGCAATGAAGGAAAGCAAAGATACCTAGTTTCGCTGTCGTGTTTACATGGGGAAGGAATCAACTCTACTAAAAGTCTGCTTGACTTCCCGGCTCCTGCCTCGATGTCTGGGGGAACCCCTACATCAAACCCACACCAGAGGGCATACATCACTGGCTCCACACTCGCCTTAATGACACTTGGAACACCTGAGAGCCTGTGGTTACACAGGAAAGGAATCCCTCAGCTAGAGTCAGGCCGCTTAAACTGCCGCATTTAGCGAAGGCCACAGGTCACCTTGTATGTTAATTAAAATGCGTCCGTAATCGGACAGAGGAGCTCCCCCACGAGATGGATGATGCTGCGCTCGCCATGCAATGAATACAGCCATTCCCCTACGACTGTCTGGTTAGAAGTGAAGAGACACAAATGCAATTTGATCCCAGGCCGTTTCCTGAGGGGCTATTATGGGCTAGCCTACATCCTCAGGTAACATTTGGTAGGAGGAACACACAGTTTTGGGTTCAAGGTGAGGATGGGATTCAATTTCTGGAACCCCGGTGTTCACTGCTCATCACTCACACTAATCTCAACCTGAATCTCAGCCCTGTGCACCTTGGAAATGTCTGCTAAGAAAAGGTAGTGATAAATGATAATGGCTCTTTTCCAAAGATAGTTAACATGTCCTTCCCTTTCTCCCGGAGTGCCACCGATAGATTTTCTCTATCTATCCAAGAAGCCTACATAGGAATTTTGGAACAGTAAAAGTGGAACACTGGGTCAAGGAGAGATATATGGGGAAATGCCAGATTAATCTGTCCAACACACCTCTATGTTATAGCAATTACCTGACTGATGTACAGTGCTGTACATTACTGTGTCTGTGGATTAATGTGTATGGCAGTATCTGTAAATGAGCCATGTGCTGGTAAGTGGTGTGGGTTGATTGATTGCAGCCAGTTAGCGACAGACATTCATATCTATGTATGGGCACATGTCATTCTCTGACAATGGAGCACGCACCTTCATAAATCAGTCATTTCAATCTCTAGACTTGGTGAAATATGTTAAATCATATGTCCTTACTGTATACTGTATGTAAAGAACAGTTTATGTGTGTTGTATCATGTTTGATACAACACACATTTGACATTTTTGGTTAGTATTATGTATTACAAGGTATCAGGTTAGACACCTTGCACAATGATACATGCAGAAATCGAACCCACAACCTTTTTGGGAGTCAACCACCCTAGCCTATCTTACCTCTCGCCATTTGGACTTTATTCATATTTTAATGACAAGCTTGTAGACTCGGACTGGGGAACTGTCTGTAGCCTGTTTTCGTGCTATATGCGTCATATACCCCAGCCTAAATGACAAAGACAAATACCCTGCCCACATGCGACTAAGCTACTGTTAAAAGTGTCACTATATGGAGAACATACATCTTACGCTTTACTAAATTAATTCAGTTATTATGTGTTCTGTTCGGGCCCTATTGGTGAACAGACCCACCAGATGGCTGGGCAGCTCAATCTATCAGCGGCAATGGATTATACAGCCCCCGGGCCAAAGCGACACATGCAGCGTTTTACATATTCTCACCTGGCAATTGCCCCCTCTAATTGCTTTCATGCACAGCAAGAAGTCTGGGAATAGTAGGCATCTTCTCTCAGCACAGGAATCATGGCTTTCTGCCCTCTTCATACCAAATAAAGCCTGTGTGTTGTGGACCAGGACTCAGCAGGAAACCGATGGAGTGCCTGCTCCGGGTAGGGAATGAGTCCTTACCCCAAGTGAAGGAGTTCAAGTACC
>JAODUH010002894.1:0-11715 GCA_027564835.1 Typhlichthys subterraneus | reverse complement strand
GCCTCTGAGTCCAATGGGGCACTCTAGCTCCCCCCACTGCACTGGGGCTGCAGTGTGCCACAGTCCATCTGTTACATAATAACCAACAATAACTGTATAAATTAAAATAATAAAATAAGTAACAATGTAATATACACATATTGAACTAATCAAAATACACTTATTTTAAAGACAAAGCAATGTTTCTAAGTCTAAGTCACTAAGCTCGATCTTACATACCTCAAAAATGAACACAACTAGTCTATTAACATATTCTTCAAAGCATGTAGTCATGAAAGCATTTTCTCAGAGAGCATATCAGGAATATAATGTCATTTTAACCAAAATGATTACCCTTACCTTAACTTAAATTATTTTAAGACTATACAGTAAAGATACTGAGACATTTTATCTACATCAAATTTAATTTTAATTGTAGTTGAGTTCATAATTACAATGTTTGGCCTACTAAAAGATTTGGAAAAATTTGTATTTCACTAATATATACTGTACTGTATGTGGCAAGAACTGTAAAATGCTGTCAGTAAGCTATGAATATCAAGTGATTCATTTTCACACATTCGGAAGAGGATACATACAGTAGTATACAGTATGTGTGTATATATATATATATATATATTGAGAAATGCTCAACAACATACTGTAAGTATACAGTACATATGCAGTGCATCTCTACCAAAAACAAATGTATACAAGCAGACAAAAACAAGCATAAACTCACAGATGACAACTCCAAATGAGAAGTTGAACACAACTTGTCAATGTTTCCCGCAATCCATCCTGGGTAGGTTATTGCCTTGAATCATAGTGTTGAATCTTTGATACAATCGTGACATAGAAGCAGGAGACAGAGATTAAAGAGGTGCATAAGGAAACAGAGGATTGTGGAAATGGTGACTGTTATAAAAAATCCAGGACATGGGGTATTTGTGGTTAAAAATGTATCTTTATGGTTGGAGGGAGAATATGAGTCTGTGCTGCTGTCCAATGGCCCGGTATTTACTTTGGAACTTCTCCAGTTTGACCACATTGCTTGTACTACATTAGGCAGACATTCAAGCTTTATAAGAGGATGGGTGTGGGCTGTTAGACATTAATTGGCATGACAATGTTTTTGCAAGTGTGGTCAGTCAGGGGCACTATTGTTATGCCTATGTGATGTGCCTATATATGTTTCCTACAATAAAGTAAGACAGCACTAGTGGGGAGGGAGGACAAACAAGAGAAAAGAGTAAGCCAACCCTGGTCCAGGTCAGCAGTTGAACATGAAGAAAATGGAACCATGTAGCCAACTCGTCCAGCACGCAATCTTCAGTTTGAGCAAAGCAGAGGGAAGGGAGGCCAAATCCCCCCCTTTACCCCATTCCAATCCCCATCTCTCCCAACCTCCCCCTAATTGGATTTAATGAGCGATTTAACAACACAGCCCTGGCCGATCAAATCACACTGCTACTGTCCATGGTGTATCCCGGGTCACTGCTTCGTAAAGCAAGCTTGTCCTGGGACCGTCTTCTCTCCAGGACTCCTCTCACCTCACCGCTGCCTGCTTAACACATTCACTCCCTCCCGCTGTCTAACCCAGGCCGGGCCACGAACCCCCACTCCCAACACACACACGCGCACGCACGCACACGCACGCACACCACTTTTGATGGAGAATAAAATGCTACAGTACGCAGGACCCCACAGGCCTCGGTTGTTCTCATTGTGCTTTCATGCATGGCCTTGGAAACACATTCACAAAATGAAAAATGCTAACTTAAAACAAAATGTAATTTAATGTAACAGGTATGGAGTCAAGGTGATTTTACTTTCATATTGCCAATATTTCTCATCTACAATACATGTTTATGTAGTGATTAAATAGTGAGGAAGCAGTCATGCAATGCAATTAATATGTGCTAGAACTGTACAATACCAATCTGATGAGAAATATTGGTAGCTGCTTCTCAAATTGTAATGCCAAAACATCTTAATTGTACATTTCATACATAAAAGACAAAATATATTTGTTTAAAACCTGGAGGGAGTCACACACACACACACACACATATATATATATATATATATATATATATTTTTTAATATATGTTTTTATTTATTTAATTTTAAATGTATTTATGAGACTGAACATGAACATAATTATGCAGATATTATGGGGTAACATTAAATCCAAGACATCAGAAGAATATTTAATGTAAACCTGAGAAGATTCACAAACAAGAAGCAAGCCTTAGTTACAAATAAAATGTATATTCAAATAATCTGCACTTATTCTCTAATGACAATGTTCTGGCTCGTAAAAGTATATTTTGTCAGGCAATCATATCATTTTCTTTGTACTGTAATTCACTGTGCTGTTATTCAGTACCATACATGTTTGTGTACTGTAGATGTACCCTTTTGTTCATGGAGGTAATATATAATACATTTTATGTAATTGATTTAATGCATTAGAGATTATAAGGAATGCATTTCTGACAGGAGCAGAAAGGGAGACAAAATACATACTGCTATGTGTCATGTAATCTTTTTTTTATTATCGTGCACTCCAATTAGCACGAAGACCCCTGAGACACCATGTAAATGGTTGTTCATTAATGGGGTACATTGAGCAGATAATGTGTGTCATCATCTAATACCACTTCATACTTTGTGATAAAGATTCAAGTTTTAAGTGTCACATTAGCCATTAACTGAACGTGTCTTCTGGAGCACCTTAGCTTCCTAGAAAAATATCATATATAGAAGATCAAGAAATGATTGTTAGTTGCAGCTCTAGTTGCATCCCCTGGAATAAAATACATTTAATTACTCTTCATTAAAGCAAAACACACACACTTCCCATACCCGTCTCTGTTATCAGAAAGCATTCAACTGTTACCATCTCTCGTTACCATCCTCTCAGTGCATATCTCTCTCTCTCTCTCCATACTACTACTACTTTATCTTTTCTCCTAAGTCTATTTCACAACTACTCACATCTATTCTCCTCAAGATTGTCCAATCCCCTCTGGGTTCAACGGTAGGCCACTGGGTCATAGCACTAGCTTGATTTTCACACTGTTCACCCTACTGAACGCCACATCAAGTTAATCAGGGTTAACAATCTGGATGGTGCCTCACTGAGTAGAGCTCCCAGCGGCTTATTAAGGCCTGGCTGTGGCCAAGTACAGATGGGCTTGTAATCTCTGTCCTGGCTGTTGTGGGGGGTGAATCGGTATAGCTGGGGTTATGGGATGGGTTATTGAATGGTACTGTTGCTTGGGGCATATGTGAGCCCCTTTCAAGGGAGGTGAAATGAACTCCAAATATGTTGGACTGATGAGACTTGAACATTGCTTCTCTGTAAACATTGCTTTTGGGACACCTCATAACAACAGGGCTGAGAGACTTACGTCAAGTAAGGCGGTCAATAAGGTTGTAGGGCTGAAATCCAGAGCAAGTGTATAATAGCATATAAGCATGTGACATGATGTCAGAGAGGGGGGCAGGGAAGTTTTAAGTTAAATCCAACACTGGATATGACCTATTTGACAAAACAAGACCATATGTGTGACACTGTAGCGGGCAAATGGATAGAAATGCAAAGGCCCACACATAACAAAGAAAGAGTTTCCATATATTGTAGTCTGAGTTCATACCTTTGGCTGACACATTCATTATTTTGACCATTTCTTCTTTGGTGTCAAAAGGTATTGGCATGTTCTGACTTTATATTTATGCCAAGTCTTTTTTGTTGTCTTTTACATAGTGCTTCAAGCGCCAATGTAATGGCAATTTCTGTCAAATAACTCCTGAAATTGCCATCACAGTGACATGTATTATTGAGATACTGGAGGAGCATACTGCAATGTATACACTTAGAACCTTTCACATGTTTCCAAAAGGTGCCACCATTTTGATTTGACTGCTTCTAGAAAAGCCTTTGCAGTAAATCCATGACACCATCAAGCAACCATACATTTTTCATGGCTGGCAGCCCAAAAGATCAAAAGTTCAGACTTCAGAGCACTTCTATCTATGTATTGCTCTTTTCATCTATTTTCATGAAAGTCTTATCACAACAAAGTTGATGCTATTATTCCTGATGTGCTAAGCTGTCTCAGGCAGGATAGTAAGGAAAAGTGTCAACTCGCAAAAATACAAATATATGTGGCGAAAGTGGTTACTATGAATGGAGCATGGCGCAAAATAACCACCCATACAGGTCAATCAACGGTCACATCTGGGGCATTGAAAAGAAATACGAAGTCTGGAGCAATGTAAACAAATAATTAAACTATATATATATATATATATATATATATATATATATATATATCTATCTATCTGTGTGTGTGTGTATACATACATACAGTTATTCTCCCTCATGAGCTTGTCCTCTGTTATAGGCATACAGTACATTGCTGTTTATATCAAGTGACCTAACTGATAGTAGCCATGAAGACTAGGCCGGCGGGGAAGCAAGGGTCATTTATTTACAAACTGACAACTACACTATATTTGAGCAGATATGGCACGTGGCACGTTCTAAACATTTAACCATGATGTGCGGAGTGGGGTCACTGTTCGGTCACTGATTACTGTGGGGCAGACCAAGGGTTATAATGATGGAGGGGTTGAGTAGAATAACTAAATAAATAAAATAAATCTGTCGTTGGCATCATAACATTTCCAAGCAAATCCCTCCCCGCATCAAACGGGTTCACCTAGAGTTCACAAGAGGCCACACCCCCTCCGCAATCACGTCACTTGTTAGAACACGTCGTCAGTACAAACGCCCTCCTACAGTACCTTGACATTTTGAATATGGAAAATCTGAAGATTACAGCGACGACTGCTGGGAGAGCAACGTACAATCTCGACATCACAAACAGAAACGCCTATCACCAAAAAGGTTGTCATAGTTACCCATTAATCATTATTTTAAATGTATTTGTTATGAAAGGTTAATTGTGAAGATGGCCACAGAATTAAGATATTTTTCAATCAGTAAACACAACTGGCATTTTACAGCATAGGGTTACATGCAAACTAATGGCCAAGAGGCCTAATTACCTGGCTTGGGTTTCAGACATATAAACATTGTTTTTATGTATATAATAAAATGTAAATACACTTTTAGTAATTTATTCTTACATATAAATGTATTTTATATAAATTTTGACATTACAATGTGTACACTCCAAGTAATTCCATTGGCCTAACTAAATAAACATACATATTATCATATTTGAGTTTTACTAGTTTTGACATATGGCACACACCCATTTATTACAATTTGCTCATTTAAATTAATGCAATCAAAATATAAAAGAATGATAATGTAAACCCATTAATAAAATATGAGAAGAAGAAAAACATGCAAAGTCTGGTGAATAAAACACATTTTAATATCTAAGGACACAAATAAATATATGTTGCATGTGGTAGTGTTAGGCCATATACATTACTTACTGTCCAAGAAAGCACATAATGTTAGTAATGCAATGTTCTTTCCCTTGTAAGACATCTGTCTTTCCATTGCTATTGTACATCCAAAACAGACATTACACGGTCCCCTGCAATCACTGTCCTCCACAATTTTTACATTTAAATATTTCTCCTTTCTTTCCATTCAAACTTTTAAATCTAATGAAAAATATTAACGGAAATATTTTATTCTATTTATGTAAAGCATTATGTCTCAGACGTTTGTACAGTTGAATTACTTGTTTTGCAAATGTTCTGGTACAATGCAAACAGGAATACCAAATTTCATTGCATATGTTACATTATAAATTGTTGTATATGTGCTTTTTATTTGAGGTTTTTAGTCATTGTGTGTTGATTTTGTAATATAAAATACATAATTTGATGAATGATTTGATAAAACATTATTTAACCTTGGTATTATATTAATGTTCATGACTATTTAGAAAGCGAAAGGCTAGGAGACAACTATGCCAATTGTAGAATAACAATGTTAGAAAGCATTGAATAAAATAAAGATCAAGATAAAATCGTTTTTTTTATGTTAACAATGTGTAAGCATAATATGTACAAAATATATTGATTTTATTTCAAATAAATCCACCCACGCACCACATTGTTATCAAGTGAAATACTGTATATCAAGTAATGATATATAGCTTTGCCCTCATGAGTAATAATCTGGACATGACAAATTAAAAGGTTGACACCTAATAAACAAATTCACATGATTCCATTCATTTGTAGTGCATTATGCAGTTAGCATCAAATCAATGCTACTGTATGTAGCGTGTAAATGCCGAGATGGCCCAGGTGACCTCGATGGAGCAAAATGGCATGAGGACAAGGGCACGTATGGAAGAAGCTTCAGCAACTAACTGGATACATTGTTTCCAATAGGAACAGCGTTAATAGCATCCAGCAACATAAAGCATAGGCCATGGTCTACACAGATGTGGAATGAAAGTGATATGGCCTTTCATATTCTCAACAAGTGGGTGAGAGGATGTGTGCAAGGGGACACGTGGACCAACACTATTCCAGGAACCCCCCCTCTAAGCATAACAGACAGACCACTTCAGTCTGTTAAGGCCTGATCTCTAGTCACTGATAATTAGTAATAGATTACCACATGGTGAAACATTTGTATCCTTATGGGAGCAGTCACATGCAACGTTCATGAGGTGTTGATGATCAGATTTATGAGTATGACAATTCTGCCAATAATTTGCTATGGCCTCCTGAGACCTGATCTCAACTGAATGTATTTTTTGTTCTGAGATTTCAGAACAATGCGTTATTCAGCGCCGTTAACCACCATAATTAAAACAGCAATGAGCAGTGCCAGATTTCTGCCCGGACACACCGGTCAAATGCACCAGGGACATATCTTTTGGGGGGCCCTTGATTGGCCCAATCACCGTGAAGGGGAATCATTCATTTAAGAAATGCATACTTAAAGAGAAGGAAATTTATTCTGAAGTTTATAGTAAGAGAGGGTGTGAAATAGAGCAATGTTATATCTTCCTCCCTCTTCAGTTTTTTTTTGCTTGACCAGGCGGCCCTCTAGTGGCTTCATCTGGCTGTGCAAAAAAGAGAATCAACTAGAAAGAATGGTTCTTTCCAATACAATACTTGTATAGAATCCATGCAAAGTCACATTGTTGTTTAGAACAACAGTCAGTACCGGCTCAGGTGGTCCAACATCTGCTGAGAGCTGGACAGGGTAATTCTCGTAAGTGAAGGTTGACCAATATGTCTGAGATACTTCATGCTGGAGCTGCCTTTTATTTACCAACAGTGTATTATGTTCAGAAAATGTTTCAAAATAAGTATGCAATGAATAATATGAATCCTAAATGCAGATATTCAAAACATTGATTACATTAGACAGTACATAACATAATTACTGCAACTAAAATAAAAATTTACTCCAACAGTATGTTTTATTATTATATTCCCAAAGTAGAAAAACATACATCCACTTGCTACCTACCTCATTGTACAACTAAAAAAAAAGTCAAAGAATATTGCTCTTAAACTTGTATTGTGAACACAAAGTGCAGTACAATATCATGCAATTTTGACTTTCAGTCTTTAGCAGTAGTAGTTGGTTGGTAAACAGGGATGTGGAAAATGTTCACTGCTGATTATGCCAAACCCATCCAAAACCACAATAATGCACTCTAAGAAGGGACAGTGCTCCTACTAGTGTTGGAAATGCATACTACATCAGAAAGTACACAGCATAGCCATCCAGTCTTGTTTGAGACAGGATATTTACATTCTACACCATCAAATAGAAACCACAGCAGAAAACCTGTTATTTAGAATTAAGAACAGGTGTAACAGAATAAAACGTATCTAGCAACAGCATTTACAAACTATTATAGCATTTCAATTGAGCCCTGGCTATTGACATTTTTCAATCTTGTCCAGTTCAGTCAACTAGACATAAATGCAGAATGAGATAAATATGTAAACAGCTGATATTATCTTCTATATGTAGGTTTAGTAAAAAGTAATACATTATACGTAAGTTGCGCATAAATAAATACACTGTCAAAAATATTGAGCAAATAAATAATTATTTGTTATATAGCTTGTATGCAACGTTGTCTGGATTCTATATTTCCATGGGAAATATAAGCACTACATTCATCTGGCACAGTTTTCTGCACTAAGATGGGAAAGTCCGTGGTTTGGGGAAGTGAATGAGGAAATTAATGGAGTTTTCACCATTTAGTGTGAATCACCTTGTTTGGCCCACGAGATCCCACAGCAGTTGAGACATAAATTTGCTCTGTCAGGAAGATGAACACATATTTGTCCTCTAATATATCCTATTGAACGCTCCAAGAAAGAACAATGATATACAGGTGCATCTCAATAAATAAGAATTTTGTGAAAATCATTTCAATAATTAAATTGACAATGTGAAGCTCATATACAGTACTTCATTGATTAATTAAACACAAAGTGAAATAGTTCAAGCCTGTATTTGTTTTAATCTAAATTGTTACGATTTAATCTCGATTACAGTTTACAGCTCATGAAAACCCCAAATTTCGCATCTCAGAAAATTATAATATGACATAGGACCAGTGAAAAAAAGTATTTTAATAGACATGTCAGCAGTCTGAAAAGTATGTTTGTGTACAAGCACGCAGAACTTTTTTGGGGCTCCTTTTGCATGAATTACTGCATCTATGCAGCGTGGCATGGAGTCGATCAGCCTGTGGCACTGCTGAGGTGTTATGGAAGCCCTGGTTGCTTCGATAGCAGCCTTCAACTCATCTGCATTGTTGGGTCTTGTGTCTTGACAATACCCCATATATTTTCTATGGGGTCAGGTGAGTTTGCTGGCCAATCAAGTACAGTAATCCCATGGTCAATGAATCAGGTATTGGTACCTTTGGCAGTGTGGACAGGTGCCAAGTCCTGCTGGAACATGAGATCAGCATCTCCATAATGCTTGTCAGCAGAAGGAAGCTCTAATATTTCCTGGTAGATGGATTAATTACCTCTAGAAATTATGAAACACAGTGGACAACAACAGAAGATGACATGGCTCTCCAAATCATCACTGACTGTGGAAACTTCACACAGGACTTCAAGCAACTTGGATTCTGTGCCAATCCACTCTTCCTCCAGACTCTGGGACCTTGTTTGCCAAATGAAATGCAAAATGTACTGTACTTTCATCTGAAAAGAGGACATTAGACCACAGAGCAGTTATTTTTCTCCTTAGCCCAAGTAAGATAGCCTTGCGAGGTTTTCCAATCAGCGTCGTATTTACAGTTATACGGGCGTGGTTGAGGTGCGCCGACAGCAAAAATTACCAGATGGTTCATCCAATCAACTGCCAAGTCATTTTTTGAAAGTACAGCCATTCACAAACAGCTTTAATGTACGGCTCCCCAGACAACAATTCCTCTGACATGCCTGGTTCAGGAGTGGCTTGACATGAGGAATACAACAGTTGTAGTCCATTTCCTTTATGAGTCTGTTCGTGGTGGCTCTTGATGCACTGACTCCTGCCTCAGTCCACTCCTTTTGAAGCTCCCACAAATGTTTTAATGGCCTTTGCTTGAAAATCCTCTCAAGGATCCAATTAGGGATAACCGGAGCCTTGAGAGGATTGTGCACCTTTTCCTACCACAATATTTCCCTTCCACTTGACTTTCTGTGAATATGCTTGAATACAGCACTCAGACTTTTGAGGCTTTCCCTCCGTGTGGAGGATGTCAATGAAGCCTAATGAACTGGACTGAGGGACCATTGAAATGCTCAGGACACTTTTGCAGGTATTCTGAGTTAATTCGCTGACTAAAGTGTGACACATTGAGTTTACAATATTACACTATTTCACAATATTCACATTTTATGAGATACTGCATTTGGGGTTTTCCTGAGCTATTTCACAGTGTGTAATTAATCAACGATATACAAGAGTTTAACTTGGTCAAGTGAATAATTGAAATTACTTACAGTACCTTTTCCACAAAATTCTAATTTGTTGAGATGCACCTGTAGATACTACTGTATTCTGATTATTATAGACACATCAACCCAGCAAACAATATATAATTAGTCATGCAAGCAATTCGCCAGACCACTGCTACATGTTTTAAGTTAATATTTCTGTGTCATGTTAGCTTTTTACTTTCTTTATACTATCAAACTTGACAAATGGCCTAAATATACACAAGTCTAGGTTTATCAAGGGGTATACATTAGTTATTAGGATTCAGACATATTGGGCCAATTTAAGTTATGTTCCTCTAACACTGACAAAATCACTCAAGTATATGGCTAAACATAAAATTCCTCAGTACGGTTATGCCAATATCCCTATTAGCATTTACTGGCATTTTCTATATGTAATAACCTACCATGTGTACACATTCTTCCCAGAACAGGCCACTAACTATTGTCAGCCGAGTTGTCTGCATGCTTCACAGTGGTTGGGTCTACTAGACGCTCATAGGAAATCATTATCATTGCCTGAAAGACAACAAAAGAATTAGATCAGCTCAAAAAGAAAACAAATCACTAACTGTAATTAATGGCCAACAATTTCCCATGAGCACAATGTCAATTTTAATTATGGATGATAGAGGTCTAGCACCACTGACTCCTACCGTCAACAGTGCCAGCAGAGCTAGCATCACTCCCAGCATGACGTACAGATTGTCAATGAGGCCTCCTGCCCACAGAGGGCCAAGGATGGTGGCCAGACCCCCGACTGAGCGCCGCACTCCCTGACTGAAGCCTGTGATAAGTATTGGGCCGATGAGAGCCACATAACTGCACATGGTAGACAAGCCCTCACCGAGAAAGACAAGTAGTGCTTCAGCTTCTCCACTAGGTGGAGTGCTTTCTCACCTTGCGTTTTCTCTGATGTGACTTTAGAAAAGAGTGATATTTGGGCCACGGCTACAAATGGCAATCCCAGGACCTGCAGAAACACACCGATGATGAACTCTGTCAACTGCCAAGCAAAGCCACCTACAACAATCAGGAATACAAGCAAAAAAACATATGGGATTAAGGCTCATATAAGTGTTTATTCAAGCATGTAGTTAAATGTATGGTCAGGAATAAAATCCATCCTCTTTTCTCAAAGATACAGCACTAGTCACTGCAGGGTATACACTACCACCTTAAGTGTATACCTTGACTGACAGATTATGTACAGCATAATGTTTATATATTCCCCATTTTCAAAAAGGTTGGGACAGTATGAAAATGCTAATAAAAGCAAAAAGGAATACTTAATTATTTTCACCCTGCAGGGCTACTATATATGAAATACAACAACATTTTAAATGTTTTGTTAAAATAACCACTCATTTCAAATCTGATCACTGCAACAGGCTCAACACCAGCCTGGCCTGCCTTTGAAAGTTTAGGTTTAATAAAACAATAAATACAAAAATTCTGATATTTCCTGTCCTGACAGTGGAGCTGACCTGACAGGAGACAGCACCAGAAGTGACCTCATAGACGAAGCCTTCTCAAAAACATTGAGTGCTCTTACCACTGTATACAATAATTTGTCCTTTACTTACACTTACTACGCGTTTGGGCGTTGAAGACACCCCTTTTGTGAAGTTTAACAAGCAACATTCCCCCTGGTGATCTCATCGCTGCTTTCTGGAGATGATGTGGTCCTGATGGCATCATCGGTCTGTGACCTCCAGCACTCACTGGATCGGTTTGCAGCCGAGTGTGAAG
>JAODUH010002893.1:0-11717 GCA_027564835.1 Typhlichthys subterraneus | reverse complement strand
TGTCCAGAGTCTTCCCCCACCCCTTGACCCAACTCACCACCAGATGGTGGTCGGTAGCCAGCTCTGCCCCTCTCTTCCCCCGAGTGTCCAAAACATGCGGCTTCAGATCAGATGATACAATCACAAAATGCGCTGGTACCACGTACATTATGAGCATCCTTACGCTCAGCCGGGGACTTGTGAGTTTTTCCACACCTGCCCGATGCCTCACACCCTGGGCAAATCCAGAGTAGAATAAAGTAAATCCCCTATCCAGGAGAACAGTTCCAGAACCAAGATTATGCGTAGGGGTAAACCCCACCAGATCTAAATGGTAGCGCTCCACCTCCTGCACAAGTTCTGGCTCCTTCCCCCACAGTGAGGTGACATTACACTTTCTGCCGCCCAGGTCTGGTCCGTCGAGGTCCCTGACCTTCGCTGCCACCCGTTTGACAGCGCACCTGACCCCCACGGATCCTCCCACGAGTGGTGGGCCCATAGGATGAAGAGGAGGACGGTGTCACGTTGCTTATTCGGGCTGTGCCCGGCTGGGCTCCGTGGCAAACCCAGCCACCAGATGCTCACAACAAGCCCTCCCTCTGGGCCTGGCTTTGTCTGGCCCCTCCCCTGAGACCACTTTGCCTGGGGAGACCCTACCTGGAGCACAAGGCTCCAGACAACACAGCTCTCAGGATCATAGGGACACACAAACCTCTCCACCACGATAAGGTGATGGTTTCTGGAGAGGTAACCGAGAATATTGAATATTATTATGTAATTTTACTACTTTAGCGTGTTAACAAAAATAAATAATTTAAACCTACTAAAAGAAAGGGTTAAAAGATAATTCCCTGTAAATGGGTTGAACTGTAGATGGAAGTCCAGTCTGTACGGGACTCAATATCCTGTTTACAAACTCTCAGCACTCTGTGAACCACAGCTCTGCTGACCTGAGGCAGAGCAGTCCAGGTCACAGACAAGGTCAAAGGCAACCGGTAGCCACTGATTGTTTTCTCCTGTTTTAGGAGTCACTTTATCCACATAGTTTTTATTTATCGGTTACAATGAATAATCATATAGTATTAAAATAATATTTTATACAGTATAATCACTTTTGTTGTTGTTGTTGTACTTTTGTGTAATGCCAACTGTTCAGATTATTAATGAGAATGTTTTAAGACATTTTTGGTAGCAATAAATTATATGGACGTCATTTAACAGTTTTACAATGCATTACAGTAGGTTGAAGATACTTACCTGCTGTGGGTGGCCGGCTGTACATACTTCTAATGGATTCAATCTAAAGAGTTTTCATTTTTAATTAGCATATAATGATCATTTACACTAATGCTTGTCTGTAGTGGCTTTAAGGACAGTGGTCTTCTAGCATATTTAACTGTTTATTTTACATCTGTAATACAGGTTAGGGTTGTAGGCTGACTGTATCCCCATTGTATTGTTACAATTTGTTGTGCTTTATTTGGGGATTTGGAGTTTGTATGTGCTAAAGCATATTATTATAGCTATAGCTATTCTCCCACAGACAATATATTTCAGTTTAGATTTATATGAGAATATGCGTACCGGTGCTTGTTTGTCCTCAAACACATACACACACACACACTTGCTGAAAAGTGCGAAGCAAAACATTTGTTTGAAAAATAGAAAATGGTTGACAGCCTCACTGGTTTGTTGTGAGACAGAACCCCCACGGCCGGGTCCCAAGGGCGCTTCAGTAACAGCGAGAGGGCCTCTGCACTTGGGGCTCCAGTTTTAGCCGACGGCAGCAACATCCTGTCAATCAACGAGGGCAACTGCCCGGACACAGAGGAAGGTTATGGTGGTGATCTTCCAAGTCTCTTTAAAACTGGGGCACACTTGATGCATTTGTTTTGACATACAACTGTTCACATAGAAATGGAGGTAGCTACCTTGCTTTTGAGAGTTTGCAGCACATCCAGGTAGGCGGCGAGCATGGCGAGACTGAGGGATTCTATCATGGTGGTATGTAACCACTGAGTCAGTTTAGTGTCCCAGTTAGTGCTGGCAAGGGCATGGCGCACCTTCCTGGCACACTTGTCCACCGCAATCCTACGCAAGACCGGCTCGTTGGAAGCCTGGGTGACGGGCGAAAGAAGATGTATGTATTCATTAACTCTAAGAGAAAGTGTCTCATTATAGATAAGAATTTTTTGGAAGAAGAATTAAAAAAATAAAAGAAGTGTTGATCCGTAAAAACATGTTTTAAAGGATTTCCTATTGGGGGGTGGGGGGGTGTGGTACTGGGTCCCTGGGGCTTATTACATTTTAAGTTTACAGCCAAGCCAGTTTAAGGCCATTGAGAGATTATTTTCATTAAAAAAAACATCAAAACATGCCATTTTGAGAAATATATATTTTTTTTTAGGGGTTTATCAATGGCTGGAAAAGGAATTCTTAACAAAACCAGCAAAAAAAAAATCTACTTATCTTTCATCAAGGTTTCACACAAAATGTAATATTGTCCATCTGGTTTGACCCTCCTTGACCCCCACCCGTCCCCTCCCCAGGGTAGGACGACACATTATTCAATCATATAAATCAAAACAAAATGTGTAATTTCAGTCTATTCCTATTTGACTATAATAACAACACAGTTGGGACACAGGTATAGTTCAGATGAAAAAGAGATGATCCAGTGATGGATACACAGGAAATAGATCAGCACTCACGTTTTCATTAGCTAACCGGGCCAGTCTCTCTGTTTGCAGGGCTTTAAGCACTTTATTGAACAGTTTGTTCTGTGCCACTGACCATCCGGTTCTGAAATAGAGAATTATTAAGGTCACTGCAAAACAGCACAGGAAGACAAGACATTAGACATTGTTTATATTTATATAGTATATATCGGCTGAAAACACTTTGTGTTCCATTACCTGAAAATATGTATTAAGTAATAGTTAAGAAGACAATGAGGTGTGCATTGTTTACTTGCTAATATGCTCCTCCCAGTCTTCAGGTGGAGATGGGCAATCAGCAACAGTCCGGGCAAACAAGACATGCCGCTCACACTCCTTCATAACGCTTAGTGCTTTATGGTTGTCATAGAGTGGTACAGGTGTGGGTGTGACCGTTTCTACGTCTATTAAAGATTCAGAATCTCTGTTGACAAGGGGGGGGAGAAACAAAAATTATATATATAGCTTACTAGGTTCAAATAACCTATACCCACTGTGATGAGGTTTCAGTCATAATAAAGCGGGTATTAATGTACCTACGGTACATTTGGTCTATGATCATTTTACTGTACATACGTTGAGGATTCCGGTTGCCGACGAGGGGCAACAAACAGCGTCCTCGTGGGTCGGGCGTTGCTGGCATCTGGATGAGCATTCCATGGCTTTGCATAGCTGTGGTCAAGGAATACCAAGTCCAGCTCTCTTTCATGAGCAGACAACTGGAACAGCAAGGATGTGCCCATTTTTCGCGCTGATGTCTGGAAGTCTTTGTCCCCACCACGGTGCATCCTCATACGGGGTCCCGATGGGACTCGGGATTCAGACTTTCAAAGAGAAAAGAGAGCATATATTCAATACCACATGTCTTGTATGTCGTCCATCCAGGGCTTCTTATCTAAGCTAACGTTTGCCGATCATGTACAATAATTGTACTTGAACAATACGGTACTTCAATGCAGATGCTTTGTCCAGTCTACCACCACAAAACCACCGAATTTAACCTAGTCTTGTTTATATATTCGCTTCACAACGTTGCATTCAATTTGAGTGAAATAGAGTCAACTAGTACTATATCTAAATCGTTAGATGTTTATGCTGTTTTAAAGCTACTACCGGTAGCTGTACAGTACGGTAGGCGGATATGGGCGAGACTGGTGTTAGCTCACTATTGACTAGCTGACGTTAGCAGCTATAATACAAGCTACAGTTTGGCCAAGCGACTTTCGCTCACCTTATTTCTATTCTGTCATGTTTCTCGATAAATTGTTGCATGTAAATTGCTCTTCGGAGACAACTAATGGAAGAATGTATCTCGGTTTAGTAATTACGAGTTAATGAGACGAATACGCTAAATGCGCAGAAAGCCTCACTTCATTTTGTTTCGTGAATAGTTGCCACAGTTTTCATGTGATATCCCCCTTTCTAGCTTGGCGAACCATGTTTATTTTGGGAAATGCAGCTGCATGGCTGTAGGGACATGGCAACTCAGCGTGACGGGTCGGGCAGCAAATCCCTTAAATGGGTTGCGTTCAGTGGACTGAACGTTTGCTACGTCAAGTTAACTTTAAGTTACTTTTTTTTTTTACTGAACAATACTTTTCCTCTTAAACGTTTGATCTACGTTCAGGGTGAACGTGTACCGTACGCCTTACGTTCAATTAGTTAATTCAGCGGACTGGACGTCAGGTTACACAACAGTATTTCGTCGGTGTGTGTTTAATTGGATTATTGTGTTTCAGATGTTGCCTACCGCACAAGATGATAGTACAACGGCAACGCACTAACCTGTTATCATAAGAATGATTAGGCATATGTTCAAGGTGGTTGTAGCACGGCTATTTACATTTTACATGTTGTGCATTTTCTATCAAAATGAGAATGCAAGATGTAATGAAAGCGCCATAGAGCCTATAGGCTATGATCTTATTTGGCTCTAGGGCTAGTCTATAAAACATCCTAACAGGTTCCACATTTGACGGCTAAACTTCCTTAATAAGCCTGAATTATTTAATATTCGATCTCTACTCAATTACAATAAACACATGTATTTAAAAAATGTTAAAGAAGTTAACGTTGCAAGATTTCCAGGAAATGTGTCTTTTGGTAAAAAGAAAATGTAATCTATTCGACGGCACGAACATCATGCTAAAACAGTCAACATTTCACCATGTCAGATAAATATTTTTGCACGCTATGTCAACCAGCGTGTTTTAGGCATGTTGCCTATGTGGCTGCAAGCAATTACATGTGATATTTGGTGGTTAATGCTCGGTTATATACATGCTATACTTGACAAGTCATAGGACTCAACCGTTTCTGTTGCAAATCTTTGTGCGCACAAATACGTCATCACCGTTTGTAAACAGTAAATGGGTCTATATGTGTTTACTAGCCCGCCCGACTATTGCTCTCAGGTCTATATATTTTTGCTGAAATCAGAGTCATGGCTCTGGCTGAGATTAAAGTCTGGAAACCCTGTTTGCATTAGTGTTCGCACAGCCACCCTATTTCAGCGTGGGTTAGTGAGATGACGTTGAAGTCAAGCGTGTTTCGAAATGGTAGAGCTAGATGAGGCGATAAAAACAGTTGTAGCATCGATTGGTTCAGTGCTGTCAAATGGTTTCAAAATTAACCAGAGGTCTATGTCCAGAAGGAGGAAATTAATGCGAACACAATGGAATGTGGCCAGGTTACACCAGGCTATCTGTGTTGACATTGAATGAGAATCAATATTGTCCCCCCCACCGCCCCCTTGTTTAATTCCAAAGGTCCCTGGCTGCAGATGTAGGATACTTTGGAAAAAGTAAGTTAATCTACAATTAATTACCTTCCCTAACACAATCTGACAGCAACTATGGTAAGCAAGCAAAGCAAGGTCAAATATAGGCTTATGCATTTTCTGAAATAATGTTTCTTAATCACATTGCGAATTTACATTTTTTTGTTATAATTTTAATAAATGTATAGTCCTAACAGTCTAACTGCTAACATTTTTTTTAAACTGTAAAATAAATGAAAAGACGACTATGAAGAAACACACAAATGCTGGTATTAATATTGACAACATTTCCATTTTCTTCTCATTCCTTCATTTTAACTCAATATTATTCCAATGTATTCCATTAGACTTGCATTATACTACATTATTTCCTTTAGACATCTCAGTAGCCTACTTAAGTTAAAAAAGTGTTTATTCAAATGAGGTCATTAGGTCATCGAATAACAAATTGTATATTTTTCCTCTGAAGAAATGCCTGGTTCTTGCTTTATTTTTGTGTGCTCTGCCTTCACTGATCCATGCTGCCTGCTACGTGACACCGATTACGTTGAGCAGTGGTGCAAGTAAATATTTAATAATTGATATCTAAAAATCATTCAACTAGTCTACAAAGTAATGTTGTGTACATTCATTCATATTTACCCTTGTATTTTGAACCTCAGGCCTTACCCATTGCCAGGATGGTTATGATAAAACATGGCATCCTATAGGATCCACTTGGATTAACAGTGTGTGTATGAGCTGCAGTTGCACTTCATGCTGCCAAGCGTAAGTACAAAGTTGAATTCATCTCAACAATCCCTTCACATCACCATAGAGCACTGTATTTCCTAATATTAACTGTCATTTTAGGTATTCCACCCCTGTGTTATATCCAGATGGCTGTGTTAAGGAATTTGATACAAAAGCTTGTGAATATAAGGTGTTCAAAAAGGATGACCCTTCAACTCCTTGCCCAGTTTTTAGCGCTGTGGGGAAGTAATCAAGCCATTTCTGCAGGCATTCACAAAGGTTTCTTGGTGAGATACATGCTCACTAACCTACTGATTAATAAATAATTGTGAATATTAGTTGCATATTCCCACCAAATGTCGATAAGGTCATGGGTAACATATTTCATGGACCAAGCTGTTTCTTTAAAAATGTATTTTATTTTATTCACTTGATTAATTTTGAATACAATTTTCATAAATACCTGAGATGCAGTTTTATATTATTTGCATATATTCAGAGATGGGTTAAGCTAATTAATGTGTAACATTAGAAAAGATCAGAACACAACAGGGATATTCCATTAAATATACCACCTTCATCAACTTTAAATTTAACACAAAAACGCTTGAAGCACTACTGTACTGTAAGCTGCTGCCTCTCAATCAACCATAAAGGATACCCAACTAAGTAATGCATTTATAGCTATAGGTCAGTGGTTTATAGCTATATGACAAGTTTTTTTGATTGTAAAGTTAAAGTAGGCTACAATAGGTCTACAGGTATTGCTGCTCTTGTTACGCCATTATGGGTGAATCATGCAACTGCAACTTCCCCAGCTTGTGAAACCAACAGCATGTCATGAAAACCTTTTGTATTTGCTACAACTGAGCCAAATATTAGAAATTGTATAATCTGACACACGCAAGATATCTGTGTCTGTTCTCGAGGCAAAGTCAAAATAAAGCTTGCAAGGCTAAATGTATGCTACCTATACTTAGTTATTATATGCCTAATCAGCATTTATCCTATGTTTTCTTAGCCGACACTAGATGGCAGTAGAAACATAATGGTGCCTGTAGGTTACACATAATAATGTAATATTATGCTCCATCAGCAGTCTGTTGCTACATTCTCTCTTCTCCAGATCTAGAGAGAGATGGAAGAGAGAGGGGAGGGGGGGTCAATTTCAAGAAACAGAGGGAGATTTGACATAGACACCCATTTGCACACAGTCCTTTAAGAAGCTGGAAAACTAACAATAAACTAAAAAGAAACAATAGCATAGTTGTAGGGCTCACATCATTGATGCATCATTGTGCACTAGATTTAAGGGTGATCACCATAGTCCCCTGTTCTGCACCAACTTGGATTAGCACATGGATTACTGCCTGCTGTCTGGGGATAAACAAAACCTGAAGACCAGACGAGGGGGACTTTGAATAACTTTCATATTAGTTTTAGTGGCTGATTTGTAATGCATTTGTTAGAATGACAATTATTCAAACCGGAATAATGTATATATGTTGGAGGAGAAGGGCCTGGTTTCTAGTGATTGTTGCAGTTTTGCTAGCATTCTTAATTTCTGGACATGCTGAACAGAACCAGGAGGGAAGGCAAGCCAGATCGTCTTCATGCTTTGGAGGCTTTGATCTCTACTTTGTTTTGGACAAGTGAGTTGTTAACTCTATTTTACCTACTACAGTTATGGGCCAATTATTAAAAAGCTGTGTGTATATGCATGTTACAAAGTGAAAACAATACTACTACTATAAGGGAGACCAGTTGTAATTATATATTTCAAATAATATATGGTTTCCTATGCATTTAGGTGTATCTCCCTCACCTGCATTTGTCCCACCTGTTACGTGTTTTGCTTAACCAAAAATAAAGGTAAACATGATTTCAGGGTGGATTATGGTGATTATGGTATAGCATTTTGCAAAACATGCTCACTTGTTTGGGTAAACACTTTATTTTCTTTAACCAGTTAACACCCAGTTATCAGTGCAATAACTGGGTGTTTACAAGCATTGGTGTCATAATAACTTGTTAATGATATAAACCAGAATTACAACATTGAATTTACTTAAACAATAACCCTCAAAAGTGACATAATCTTGTAAAGAGAGTGTATAGATTTCCGCTTAAAACTTCCCAATATATCTAATTGCTGTTGTTCTGTGACATTATACTGTGTTATCCCTCATTGATATGGGTATGCATATTCATTCTGATATAGATGAACACAGTTATCCTGTCCTGTCTGGGTCTTTAAAAAAGCCACTAACCAATATCAACTCAAACATTTGTAAAAAAATATATAGGTCACGTGTATATGTATGCATGCATTGAAATCATTCCTTATCCAGAGGGTTGTTGTTGGACTGTCGGGCAAATGTAACATGTTCACATCCTGACTTGAGTCCAGATCATAATCTTGGTCAACAAATATCATTAAAAATATCCCAAATATCATGTTGGTCTGATCCATAGACAAGGCCAGGATTACATTTACAACCCTCCTTTCACTTTGTTGTGTATGTAAGTTCCATTATGATTTTCCATTTGTCCCAAATATGAGCTATATCTTGTCTGTCCCCATAGGGAAGAGACTTGGCTACATGTGAGCACAGACAGTGGACCATGGTTCACATTAACCCAGATTACACTTGCTGCACTTAGAATTTCAAAATGTCTTTCACCATGTTCTTCTCTAGCCCATGCAGGTCTTAGTTTGACCACCTGTTTTGAGAGCCTTTTGCCCTTATGCATTGTGTGGTCCTATTGTATAAATAACCACTTTCCATTGAGCCCAGATATTCCAAAATCTTGGAACGGTCTGTGGTGGAACGTTGTGAGGGAATGATTGTGTGTGTGTGTGGGGGAGTTCAATAAAATGATTAGTGTGAAATGTGTTGGTACAAAAATTATGCACATTCACTTCAGTAAACACAGCTATTGTGTTATGCAGTCAGTTTTGTAGCAATGGCGATATTTCAGCTTTTGCAAGCTAGCCTAACCAGTTTTTCATTATTTCTCCATTAATAAGGGACCATTAAAATAATAGTTAACATTTAAATGCTGAATCATGGTTAAGCAATGAACAAGTGAGATCTGTATAGACAAGGCATCTAATTATTCATGAAATAATTCACATTATTCACAACAATTATTATTCACAACAATTCATTACATTAATTTCTGCTTAATGTAATGAAGGAATGGAATATAACACTGTTTATAGCCAAACTGACCTCATTGTAAATCCGGGCATATAGTCACAATGAGGGTAAATCTGTCTGACTCCAACAACTCTGACATCACTGCTGGTGCATTATAAAGACATTGACCGTGACCGTAATCTGAGAGGTATGACATCATTGCAAACCTTAAGAATATGCTGTTTAACGTCGAGCACTTAACTTCATTTTGCAGATCTGGGAGTGTACAGAATCACTGGACTGAAATCTATCAATTTGTTGAACATCTAGCACACAAATTCATCAGGTAAAACAAAGGAAATCAACTTTCAGACTTCAAAAATAATAATGTTCTTCCTTCACAATGCGTAAATATGTGTTACTGATGCTCAGTATAAGTAAAACATTGTATTTAACAGACAGATTAAAGATAATGCTGTGTCTTTTTGTATTCTCTACTCCACATCACAGTCCACAGTTGCGTATGTCGTTCATTGTTTTCTCAAACGAGGGCCAGGTTCTCATGAGACTGACAGAGGACAGGTGGGTGGACACAGTTTCTCAGTTGGTCAAATAAAACTATGATAATATGATTTGATTCAATGTTATCCCTCAAAACCAATAATTAAGAGAACCAAGGCTGATTCTAATCATTACGGACTGCTTCAACATGTGGTTGGCTATACTTGCTTCTAGCAGCATTGTGGGCCACATGTCTAATCTTTCCTCAGGCTGTTTCTTTACAGCCAAAACAGGTTTCACTGTGTATGGCCTTCCTGCTATCTTATTGTACAAAACTCTCATTTCCGTTTCACATTGACTCAAGCGGCTATTTTAGTGCAATATTATTCTATACAATATTGTCATCAAACAAAAATGTCAGAGATCTGGCCTTGTGTAACAGTGCAACATACTTCTTCATTGATTATTTTTCATGGAAAGACGGTTTCATCTGTTTATCTGGTGACTCAGGGAACACATTCGCAAAGGTCTGGAGGAGCTGCAGAGGGTTCTACCAGGAGGAGACACATACATGCACGAGGGCATTCTGAGGGTGAGACACCTTGTATTGGTTCAGCCTTGATCAGGCATCTCCTGTATCTCCACCGAACAACCCGTCCGCACGTCACACTTGAACTGGCACATGCCATGGAGGAAGGTTCTTTAAGATAGTGAGCACATAGTGAGCACACAGTGAGTTGTTTCAACCTATACCTTTTTTGTGTTTACAGGCTAGTGAGCAGATATACTATGGAAACTCTGAAGGTGTGTATTTACAGGACGTGTTACTAACATTGTGGGAAATCTATCATGTTAAAGTAAGCACTTGTAAGCTAATATACTTTTTGTCGAATTCACAATATATCCTTGCGGTTGGCTCTGTGTATGTTAAAATGTAATCCGGTAGTTGCAGCCCTGGCTCCGTAAATAGGAACACAAACAAATTGGTGCAGACCGCACACAGAAACAAACTCCTAGCCTATGTGTGGGTCAGAGCTTCTGAGAGAGAACTCTATGGCATTGAAGGTGTTCATGTTTTGATAAGAGTTCAAATGTCAACAAGTTTTCTCCAGAATGACACTATACCTTAAATTATACCATTAGTTCAAGTAATGTGCATCAATTGCTCAATGTAATATATTTTCATGTTTTTCAATCAGAGATGACTGTTTCATATTTGTCTTTAGAATATAATGTAGATTACTTATCATTTACGATAAGTATGCCATATGATAGGCAACTGTAAAGATTATGCAGTTTAGAATTGATTACTGTATATGAAAGGATACTGCTGCATGTGTGACTAAATGTTGTGTCCGCAGGCTATCGAATGGCTAGCGTGATCATAGCTCTTACAGACGGAGAGCTGCATGAGGATCTGTTCTACTATGCAGAGCGAGAGGTGAGAAACCATCGAGAGAAATAAATAATGTTGGGGAGAGTAGTATAGGGTATGAATATGACGTGGGGGGACACCGGGCCATCAAAATTATAAATAGTTAGAAACGTGACACAGACCCACAGCGAGCACCTCTTTGATCAGCTCTCTGTTTGTCAAATGTATAATTCCCATCTGCCCAGTGAATGAAGCATGCTTGTTTTCCATGCATCTGCAGTGGGAACCAATGTTTTATTCTGGGAGCACAGGTGCTGGCATGCCAAGTTGACACTGTTTACAGTGAAACTGATATTTCCAGTATAGTTAGATAGACACTACCGTTCAAAAGTTTGGGGTCACCCAGACAATTTAATATTTTCTATGAAAACTCACACATTCTTTCCTCAAATGAGTTGCAAAATGAATAGAAAATATAGTCAAGACATTGA
>JAODUH010002891.1:0-61725 GCA_027564835.1 Typhlichthys subterraneus | reverse complement strand
ATAAAAATCAGCCGTTTCCAGCTAGAATAGTAATTTACCATATTAACTATGTCTAGACTGTATTTCTGATTAATTTATTGTTATCTTCATTGAAGAAAACTGTGCTTTTCTTTCAAAAATTAGGAAATTTCTAAGTGACCCCAAACTTTTGATCGGCAGTGTAGATGCATTATGTATTTGACATGTGCAAAATGGACGAAGAGTAGCATGGTGAACATGCTATGCAACTACTGTACAATACCATGTGACACGTGTAAATGGACATTATAACAAGACGGATGAGGAACATTGTGGTTGAGAGTGTGTGTGTGTGCGTGTGTGTGTAGACCTGTGTGTGCTCATTCACTCTTTGTTTTAGCGGTGTAAGTGTGAGACTGTGCAGCTGTCCTACAGCCACAAACTAACACAACAGATCACGTTTCAGAACAATGCCTCTCTATCCGTCAGTCCACGCTGCTCTGTGTGTATGTGTAGGATAGAACAGCGTACATTCACACACACACCAGACACCAGATATCTCAATTAAAAAGTAAGAAACCTGAGAACGCACACACACACACAACTGCACACAGACACGCATACACACACGCATGCACGTGTGCACACACATACACACACACACACAATTCACTAACTAATCACACAAGCATGTTTTTTGTGTATGTGTGTGTGTGTGTGTGTGTGGGGTGGTTGATGTGGTATTTGCACTCTATGTCAGTGGACCTCAAAGTATATACTACACACACACACACACGCACATGGACACATACACACACATGCACACACACATACTAGTAGGCATGTTTGCACAACATACAATCAAGCCGTTAGCATGTTAGCATGAGGGAATGACTATATGTTGCACGACTACTACTGGTGGTGTTGAAGCAGTTCAGGGTGTGGCCTGTGTTCGTGGGTGGGTGGGTGTGGGGGGGGTGGGGGGGGGTGAAGGGTACCTTCATGGTGGGATAGACCAAACGCATGGAAATCACAGTCCCATTGAGGAGTAAACATGCTGGTCAGGACACGCGAGTGTGTAGGTGTGTGTGTGTGTGTGTGTGTGATCTGGAGGAGATAGAGCTGCAGGTTGGCATGCCACATGTGGTAGAGCAGAGACAGAGGGGTTTTCTATTAAGTAAAACTGGTTGCCACCTTGGAATAATACAAATACAAACAGTGAGGCTACACAATAGCACACACACACACACACACACACACGCACACACGCAGGCAGACTCAGAAACATAAACACACAATTGGTAGAATGCTATAACTGAAAATTATAGAGGCACGCGTGCACACATGCTTCCATGCACCCACATGCAGATTTCGAGCGCAAACAGATAGCACGCACGTGCACACACGAACACACACACACACACACGCACACACACACGCACACACGCAGACACCATCAGCGTGTGCCTGGCCTCCATCACGCATGTTTGCCCACATCCTCTTTGTTCTGCTTGGAGACAGCAGGATGAGAAGAAGCTCTTTCTTCCCCAGACCTGAAATGCCTTTTGAAGGGCAAAGGGAGATGTTGACCTGATTTAAATGACGCCTGACACACAGGTATTTGTCTATATTTAAGTTCACTCATATGTTATTTTATGAGGTTCATATTTTCCTAATTCTAAACAAAGTTCAATTTTCAACACTGGTGTGGAATGTGTACTAAAACGAACTAAACGAAAGCGTTCAACAACTACACATCAAGCATCTACTCAATGTACACGTCTACAGACAGACCTGTGATCTAGCTGTGGCCTTCCCTATTGGCTAGCTAGCTTAGTAATTTGTAACAGTTAATGGCCCTTTCAGTCCAAGTGTCCCTTTTCACTCATTTGCCTGCACTTGAGCGGGTCTCTTTTGTGTGCATGCATGTGTGTGTGAGTGTGAGTGAGTGTGTGCGTGAGCGAGTTTAAGATGGATTAGCTCTCATTTCTCTCTCTCTCTGCCTACTCCCTCTATTGCTGTTCCCCAGGTATTCTGTCCTCTTCGTGTTCATCAGTCCCTCCACCAGACTTCATTACTCTCTTCTAGTTTCTACTTCCTTGCTTTATTTGGCTTTTTACCCTTGTTCTCTCTCGTGTAGCCATATATTCCTATGGAGCTGAATATTTCTGCATTTGTGTGTTTCTGAACGAAGTCCAGCCACTGTGCTCCATGCCAAGCCAAATTGAAGAGCCAATAGCCCTTCGCTAGCTTTGACTTCAATTCTCCTTGCAAGACGCCATCTGTCCATCAGCCTGCCATTGTGACTCATGCGGGGGGGGGCCTCATGCGCGGGGGGAGGCCTCAACTGGGAGGCTGTAAAATTGTGCACTGGTCCCCTGCGCTCGCTCTGCACGTTCACCCTGAATGTTAATGAAGCCCTCTGCCTCTGTGTTTACACACTCCTCCTCCTCTTTCCACATTGTGGCTATTCACATCCGCCTTCTCCCCTCCTCCTCCACCCCATCATCCCTCCATCCACCATCATTTCAGCAGGTAGATGTAGTTTGATGGTGGAACTTCTTGCGGACCACGCCCGACAGCTGTTGGCCACGTCCAAGCGAAGCATGTTTCCATTTTGGGTTTCGGCGGCAACTCTCTCCCGTAGCTAATGTGAGGTGTAACCCTAGCCCTGTGTGTTTTGGCCTAACGGGCACCTATTTAGTAGAACATGGTGTGTATATGTTATCTGAATTACTGCTAACAGATGGAGATGCCTGCAGTATTAATCAGAAGGTGTTGCATGAGGGGGTTATTAGTGGACATTAGAGTACGCATTTGTGTAACCTATTTCATATATATATATATTTATAAATGCATTCAAATGAGAGTTGGTGCTCCTCCAGGTTAGCAAGATGTTACATGTTTGATATTTAGGGTCTCTTATGGTTTTAATAAATAGGTACGATGTGGTCACATGACTAAAATATCCTGTAATATATTATTGTGTGTTATTTATACTGTCTAGTGGGCATATATTAATTTTATGGGCAAATGTAATGACTGTACTTGTGAAGTACATTGCATGCATGTTCACAATGTATTTTTGGTGCTCGCAATGTATGACAGCTGCCAAGGTAGAATAGTAAAATAAGCTACGTAATATAAGTCTTTCACTACACACAGAGTAAGTGTGTGTGCGTGTGTGTGTGTGTGTGTGAGCAGGTAACAAGGGGCCCATGTTCCTTGAATAGACAGCTTAGTGAGCTTTGTACACACTGAAGGATTAGTGCTGTTCTCTACTGCTGGCCCTTGGAAGCTAGGCCTATAGCACACACACACACGCACACACACACACACATGCACACAAAACAGGCATGCACAGACACAGACAAATGTATACATAGTTTTAGCCTACAGGCGCTCACTTAAATGTATGCACGCACACGCACACACATGCACACACACACGCACACACACACACACACAAACATACAGTACATACATACAGTATAAACCCATATAGACAGCATATTCCTGTAATGGGTAATCAAGCAGGAAAACACGTGTGTAATCCCATAAATACCATTGCACCGGCAATGTTCAATGACACCATCTCTCTTTCTGTCTATATATGTCTTTTGTGTGTGCACCCCCCGCCCCCCCATACGCTATAGCTCTATAATGGGCTCTTTTGAGGGCTCTGCTTGCAGCTTTGAAGACGTCTTTTCTCATTAGAGCCAGGGGCCTATTGTCTGTGGCCCGGAGGGCCCCATTGTCACGCACTGAGCTGGTTATTAGGCCCTTACCCCCCACTAGGACCCCCGCTGAAAGGCCCCGAGAGGCCTGGAGAGGCAAGGAGGGCCACGCAATTAGCGAAGACATGTTTGTAGAGCAGGAGGGTAGGGAAGGGAATGAAAGAATCACAGAGAGCTGGAGAGAGAGAGAGAGAGAGAGAGCGAGAGAGAGAGAGAGAGAGAGAGAGAGAGAGAGAACGTGACCCGTGTTACAAAGAAGGCTTCGTTTGATGTCTTGGAAACTTTTTTCTGCCAGCGTTGTCGCACTCGTCATCAAAGCAGGGCGAAAACCGGTCCCTCAGCGCTTCCACGTCTCTCCTCCCCCCTCCCCCCCTTCCTTCCCCTCCCTCCCCACCTCTCTTTCTTTCTCCCACTTCACGTTATCTTTTCTTCTGCCTTCGCTACTCTTGTCGGGATGAATGCATTCGTGTCACCATTGAGAAGGAGAGTAACTTCTGGAAAGGCTTTGATGTCTTAAAGACGACGAGAATGGCGAATTGTGGCCTTCAATCTCCTCTGTAATAATTCCACCCCTTTACAGCGGGACGTCACAATCACGCTTTCCAGACATCAGGCAAGCAGGACGCACGGCAACAAAGTAAACATTTACGATCTTGTTAAGGGGAAAAGGCAACAGTGGGCATGGAGAAACATGCCTTACTTATCAAGAGATGTATCAGTTTAGTATGTGTTGTTAAAGAGTTTACTCATGCTTTGTTTGCTCATGAAAACTGCTTGGAGGACGCAGGCAGACAAAGCTCAGATGTTTAGGGCTTCCATCATGCCAAATCTCAGCCAGGAGGTTGGATATAGGGTACTATCACTTGTGCTCAGCATAAACTTGAAAAAGGCAGATGGGATGATATATAGATGACTAAAGAGCAGCCTACCATGCAAAATAAAGGTTATGGTGTTTGAATAGTACAATAATAATAATATATATATATATATATATAATATTAAGATGGTATTATTACTCTAATGTATCAATCATCAAGGACTATTTACAAGACTTATTGCAAACTGATTTTGTGTGTGTGTGTGCGTGTGTCTGTGTGTGTGTGTTTCTGTGTGTTTCTGTCTGTGTGTGTGTGTGTGTATGGTAAGCTGTTCTCCTTGCAGTTCTTAGACAAACATGACGACGGTTCTATGGCGCCTGTGTTATCAGCCTTAAGTAAAATCAGTGTTACAGTGTGTTGAAACTCACACACACACACACACACACGCCACAACACTGATAAGGTAGATCGACGACAATCTCCTTTCCCCATTCCACAGTTCTGACTGCATTTAACACTTTCTACGGTGTGTGTGCACGCGTGTGCACATTCACATCAGTGTGCACGAATGCGTGACCTGTTTTCCGCACGTCACGTTTGTGCACCGTTCATTCTCGCTCACAGCACAAATCCGCTGGCTTGTTTTATTCAATTCATTTGAGCCCAAGAGGGTTGGAGCTATTACGCCATTGGTCACGCCGTCATTAAGCGTTATCGCGCTGCGTCCACCGATGCAATGCTGGCTTTGATGTGGGCTTGGCGCGCTCCGCAACGCCATTCGTTAGATATAAGTCGCCGTGACAACCCCACTTTGTCCTGCGCTGTTCTCTACTGTACTTGGCCAGGAGACCAAAGCTGTCAAGACGAGTGGAAAAGGGAGAGAGAGAGAGAGAGAGAGAGAGAGAGAGAGAGAGAGAGAGAGAGAGAGAGAAGGGGGGGAGCAGAAGAGGCAAAGATGTTTTTGCACATGGTGTTAAACGACGAGTACAAACCACAGAGTTAACCCCCTGTCAGCTGCATTTCCCCCCACACCCCACACCCGACTGCCAAGGACTGTCTGTCTGTCTGTCTGTCTGTCTGTCTATTGATCTATCTATCTATCTATCTATCTATCTACTGTATCTATCTATCTATCTATCTATCTATCTATCTACTGTATCTATCTATCTATCTATCTATCTATCTACTGTATCTATCTATCTAGCTAGCTAGCTATCTATCTACAGTGTTTCCCACAGATCACAGATTACTTGTGTGTGTGAAGGGTCGGGGGGCGGGGGTTGTTATGCATGTATCTGTCTGTGAATATCCACCCCACACTCTCTATGTAATCTGCTCATGATTTACGACTGTGCGATTGATTGTGCAGCATGAACATAATATTATACATGTTTTAGGTGAGTAGATCATGAGTATATCTGACATATATTGACATCAAAACAGTTCAGGTCAACAACAGAGTTGTATAAATGCAAACGTTGGATCAAACAAATATGGGCAAGGGGGCAGGGGTACAAACCTTGACTTGAGTTCAGAGAATGAGCTGGCAGGTGACTAATGAGTGAACCAACAGGGCATGGCAATAGGTTTATCATTTAAATGGGGTTATTACTGTAAATTACTGTAAATCTTAAACCTGTCTGTTTTCCAGATTGTTCTCCTATTCATATTAAGTTCTGCTATACCATCACTGTGATCACAGATGGTGTCTATCCATCAGACAGAGAGAAAATAAAATACTATTTCATGTTAAAATAGGTTGCCAAATATACTTGGGTGGATGTTACGTAATATACCTAGTCTATGTGTGTGAGAAACCCTGATCGATCTATCTGTCCATCCCTCTGTTTGCCTGTCTATCTATCTCTACATGCATCTGTCTGTCAAACATTGGAATAATAACATGAATATAATGCTGATGATTATTGTAACAATTTTGTAACGAGAGTACTGTAGTCCAAAAACATGTAATATTGTATTTTCATCCAAGCCTATTCATCTACACCTCTCAGCATTCATTATCTCTCTGCATTGGCCTGCCAGCAACCTGTTTCTTACCAAAAACAGACTGTGAAAGATGTTGAAATCGGCCCGGCCCAGCCTTGATCCATGCCAGGGTGCCCTTTGACCTTATAAGGTGAAGTGAGGACATCAGGAAAGCATGGCAATATTGTTAACGGGCTAACGAGTCCGGCTCACACAAACAAGCATGGCCGAGGGCGCCGTGGGGTCGTGAGTAATGCGCGAGGCTCGCCCAGCGGTGCGCATTACCGAGCTGGGTAGTTTTACATCTTGTAAATACTTGTTCATCAAAGGCTGCCTGTCAGCGGGGAAGCTGAAGCACACCCATCTATGAGCTTACAACAGGACGACCGCAATCACACACACGCACGCTCGAGAAATGCAGATGCACACAGCCGCCAAAGTGTATGTGTAAGCATGTAACATGCTTATGTGTAATAAACATTGATGCTGTAGGCCTATAGACACAAGGGCATATTGCACACCTAGTACGTCCCACATGAACAAAAAGCACATGCACACAATACTAGCGTGTGCTACGCACACAAACACATATGTTTAGGAGGTTTCCTGCTTGCTTTGACCCCTCTTGCAGCAGCGTCCACACTGGGGCGGGGCTTTTCACATCAGGACCATTTAGATTGGGTCAATTTATTTATTTATTTATTAATTCAACTATACAGTCATATGACACAGTTTAAGTTTATCTTATACATTTGACCTCTGCCTAGCCAGAAAATGATTTGTGAAAATCGTCTTGGTACAGTATGTGAAGGCCCATAAGATATCAGGTATCGCCATGTAGGATCCCGGTGTGTAAAGTGATTTACAGTCCCTGACAGGAACCTATTTACTTAGTCAGTCATAGGCTGTTCTTGGCTTTTAGGGATGCAAATCCAACTTAATTTGATCAAGCTATTTCCCTTGGTTCTGCCACATGGGAGCCTTTGTAGCTGTTAAAAGCACTTGTGGCGTACAATTCATGCACAAACACACTCTCACACACACACACTAACACACACTTTGTGCAGCCATACTTTGATAAGATTTTATTCATTTTTATTGCTTAAATGTATCATTTATAATTTGCATTTATACAGTAGAGAAGGACTGGTGCGAGTAGGGAGAAGGACGTATTGTAATGTGGAGGGAATTGTGTGCTCTGGCCATTCGTTGAGCATGCTTAATGACTCAAGGGGAATGGCAGTATGGGGTGCCAATCTGTTTCGCCGCCACAGTTCTCTGCTTACTGAGACTGAAAGCCCCGTGCACTGATGCTGACGCCAGGTTGAAGGCCAGACCATTGCTTAGGTAGCGGCATAACCTCAAATCAATGAAGCACGGTTACAGTAACACAGAAAATAAACTGCAGATTTGAGTGATTGAGAAGGATACGCGGAAGATGAGAGCATTCACTGAACAAACCACATGCAGCAGGACTGTTCATTTCATCATTCCTTACCTAATATAGCTATCTGAACCAAACCACACACAGGAAGGCTGTCTCCACAACTCAACAGCCATCAGTCCTGCCAGAGGAGAAACCCATTGCAGCAACGTCATGTTATGGTATGATATAGCGCGGAGCAGATGAAGGTGCCGCGTGGGCGGGAAGGCCATGGCGTGTTCAAAGGGGGGCGCGTGGCGGCGAATGTGAGAGATATGTTAATTCAGCAGAGTGCCGCACTGCCTTCATGTGCACTAGAGTTACACAGGCAGCAGCTGGACACACACACAAACGTACACAACACACACACACACACATACACACAGGCAGATCCTTATGAACAGACATGCTATATTTTTGTAGCATGCTGTAGCCTCACACACACACACACACACACACACAGTTGGACATGTTATTTATTCTTGTTATTTATTCTTAATTAAAATTAATAATTATAATTATTTGTGTAATTAAATCTTTATTTTATTTTATACTTTATTACAGTTTGATAATTCTACTAGTGCTGCTGGTACTGCATCTTCAACTCCTAAGAAAAAAGGGATTTGAAGAATGAAAGCAAGTACTTCTGAGTCAAGTTTTGATATGTGTTACTTTAATACATTTAGTTCAGTACATTTAGAACAGGTATGTCCTTCATTCAGTGTTAATTAATATTCACATGTTCACAAGAATACAGTGATTTACGTTTTCTGTGTTTGTACCATAGACTGTATATATAAATGGACAAACCCTCCGTGACCTCACCCATAGCTTTTGTCAAGAACGTATTTGAACACTGCTGTGCTGGCTCTGGCCGTCGCCATCAACGCAATACCTCACTCCGCCTGTAACGCCCCCTATTTATTATAATGGGAAATGTATGGCTAATATATTTTGAACTGATGAGTTATAAAATAATTCACCCCTCCTACAGTTGATTTGAACGGGGACACTAGCTATAGAGACCAAACCCGTTTTTTGAACCAGGCTGTAAACATGTTTTTTTTTTGTAAAGTCGGATGTTCTATGGGGACACATTGTCCCCATAGAACATCGTAGTCTATTGACTCCCTTTTGCAGCCAGCCCCAAGCGGCCATTTGATGAACTGCACGGTTTGGCATTTCCGTGTTGTATTTATTTCTCAGCACCAGAGATTCCCGCTTGGTCTGTACGGACTTGTGCATATTGACCGCACATGGGCCCAAGGCTTAAGCCCACTACAGACGCCCACACAATACTGAGATAAGTCCGCAAGAAGAGAAATGAATAGCCGCAGTGTTGGCATTGCTCTGGTCTTTTAGTGCTAGTAGCATAAAGACCCAGGTATACTGTGCCCAGATGCATTAGCAAGATGGCTACTGAGTGGCCAGACTTTCCTGTAAGGACCCTGGCGTGACTCTTGCTCCATGCTAACCGTGGCAGCATTGTGTGAGTAGCCTAAATGTAATGTGAAGCTGTTGTTTGTGGTGCTCACTGATCTCCTGAGTTACGCTGCATAGAGCCACGTGTGTCCCACACTGTGTCTGTGCAGGCTCATGTACAACGCAGGTGTTGAGATCCCCTGGTGATTTAGCCCGTCCTTAACCCAGCCCTCAGTGCAGATCCCATCGTGACAATGCAGAACATTGCACAGAGCCTCAACTTCCACCTGTGTAAACAGCCTGTAGTCACATGGAGGTGTCTTTATGCTTCTATGGATGCACATTGTATTCTCTTACTAACTCCTCTGAAGGGTCTCTGTCCTTGGTGCGTTGGTTGCTATCAGTTTAATATGCAGGGGTGCATGCATGTCAAGGTTGAAGGCATGCTGTGCTTACCAGATTCCTACTCCATTCATATCATACCCATTTTAGGCTAATCGTAGCTGTGTTCCATGCTTGACCCCAAGTGCTCCGTAAGTGAAGTATGATGAGATGATGACGTAAAACAGCTATGTGAATGGCCCTATGTGAATGGCCGCGCACACACGCACACACACGCACATGCACACAATGCATACAGTGTAACTGTACCCCTGCTCTGAGCATGACTCCACCCAGAAGGGGGTGGGAAGGGGCTGAGAGGGGGACCCCTATTAACATTAACGTTAGCATTTGAATATGATGACGTATTAGCGGATGGAGTGTACCGTTGAAAACTAGCCAGGTCCTGGGGTGATTTTTAATGGATATGGCATGTAGATCAGTTTTCAACCCATAAAATGCATATTTTTGTAAAAACAGGAATTGGAAAAGGAATTTGACGATATTAACACCAGCATTGATGTGTCTCATCACACTTCAACCCTATGACTTATAGTTTACAGCTCAAAAACACATTTTTGGGTGGTTACACTTTAATGCACTGTTCAAAGGCCCTATACTAATTACCAAGTTCTCTTTTGATTTTCATTTTGAACAGACTTTTCTCTTTGAGCGTAACTATCATTACATGCCCTGATTTGATTGGCTATGGTCTAATCTGAGGTTGTTTTAAACAGGTTATTTAGCCATGTAGGCAGATTCCATGAGTAGTTTAACCCTAGTCCCTTCAACACATCCAACTGGAGATGTAACACAGTTACCAGTGGTAATTGGTCTTGCTATACAGTGTGTATATAAACACACACACACACACACAGATGTGCACTATTTTCCACATACTGTAGATGCAAATGTCTAGACTCTGATATTCTCTCATGCACGCTCATCCGTACACACATTTTCAAAGAAATACACTCAGACAGAGGACCACCAAATCAATATATAAGAACAGCCCGTCCCTGATGTTTATTAATGAGGAGGGATGTGGATTCTTCTTATAGCCCTGTGCCGATGTCGTACTCTCTGACGCAGTCAGTGTTCCTCTGTCAAGATTATTCTCCCTTCATTCTATTCATTTAGTCTCGTAAGCAAACACAGACCCCACTGTTAATCTTAACCCGACCGCGGGCATAAATTAGCCGTGGCTGGCTCAAAATACACTGGGCTGAAAGTGAGAGCAGCCCGAGAAGGAAAGGGCACTTTGTTTTGTTAATGTGCCGTGAAACGTTAATCATATATTGTGTTTGTGTAATATCAAATGGAGATGGGATGAGGTAGAAGTTGAGCTCATTCCACTGAAGGCAACTCTATTACTGTAAAATACACACTATAATGGAATCTTCTAATGTTCATACTTCTACAAGTGTGTTTTGTGTATTTCTATTTTTTGTATTTTATTATCTAGAAATTTAATGTCTGGAAAACCTAGAATCTATCATCGCTGTTTGCATGTGTGCGTGTGTGTGTGTGTGTGCGTGTACCATTTAAAAACAACAATTTTGAAAAAAGAGCTCCGCTGCAACATGAACTAGATGGATCAGTACAGAACAATACAATTCAAAACACATCTGTATTGTTACAATACATTTCCTGAGGCTTGTGTCTATAAAGGCTGCAACACCAAGAGTTCTGGAACCATTTTGGCCTTGTATAAAGATAGTTTGGACTTCTTGCAATGGGGTTTTATTTGCTGAATAGTATTAGCCAAAACTGACTAGAAATAGATGCCAGGATATGTAGCTAACATGGAAAACATTGAAACCCTGTGCTTTGTGATCTACACTGCACACAATGTCAAGTCTTCATGAAACGGGTACATTATATAATTTGTGTACACCTTGATAATAGGTTTACAAACAGACAGACAGACATTTACTGTAGGACAGATTGTCTGAACCTATACAACAATATAGACACTGAATAATGTACTGACTGACAGGCAGGACATAGATGCAGGCAGAATGTACTGTAGATGTGCACACAGACACTCTTTCAAACGTGCTTGTGCACAAAAACACACGCCTGCATGCAGACACTCACACAGCCATAATTCAACACTCGAAGAGCTTTGGTTCAATATACTGTCTGTATATACAGTATATACTGTGTATATATAGTATACACACACACGTGCATACACTGTATTGCTTTTTCTCAATCATATGTACTATAACAATAAACTCATATTCCATCACAGTAGAAATATTATTGTAATAAAGTGTGCCCGTTGTCATCGGCCATGCATATCTCTCTCTCTCTCTCTTGCTCTCTCTCTCCCTCCCTCTCTCTCTCTCTCTCTCTCTCTCTCTCTCTTTCTCTCCACACACACACGGACATTCAAAAAGGCTTCCTTAAAGCAATGTTTTTGTTAAGTCTGCAAGCTCACATGAAACAGTGCTCTGTTTGCCTTCACTCATGTGCACACACGTGCACACACCTCACACACACACACACACACACACACAGTGTGGTGTGTTCTGCCCTGAGAGAAAACAGAGTAGGTATGGAGGGCTAGATAAGAGTACACTGTGTGACATGTCAGACAGAGCCAGAGAACACACACACACACACACACACACACACAGAGAGAGGGCGTTTGGGCCCCAGCAGCATGCAAGGGGCGTCTGTTTGGGCCCCACGTTTGGTATTCCCCTGTGAGCTGTGGCTTTTTCTCTTCATGTTTTGCTCATTTAGGTGACACCTACAGTGTGCTGCGGAGGTGACTCAAAACAGCGTTGGTTTGGGGAAGTTCTGTAGTTCTACCCATCCCCTCTGGTGGGTTTGGACACTGGTGTGTTTCTCCTGAGACTAGGCACCATATACAGACTATCTATACCTACTAGGCACCATATACAGGCTATCTTCATGTCTTTATGTATTTCTATGAAAATGCTACAGATTTATACAATGCTAGTGTGTTGGTTGTTGATTTACACTGTGGGAATAGTAGAGGACACTGCTTTCAGAATGTCTCATTGTGTCGTGTAAAAATATTGATTTCCCGAAAGGTCAACTTTTTGCTTTGGATTTTGTGCATTTGAATGTTTTCAACCCTGACTACAAATGCACTGACGTAATACAGTGACATGGCATGCCCTATTCTCCTTCTTAGATGGAACCTTCTTTCTCCCTTGCTCGCTCTATACTGTACCTGATCCAGTGAGTTTAGGGAGGTCTAAATCCCATTTCATGAGAAATCTGTTGGAACACACACACACACACACACACACACACCTCCTTAAACCTTCCTACATGCCAGAATCCTGGGTAATCAACCCCATAACCTCATCCCTAATGAAACAGTGTGTGTGCGTGTGTGTGTGTGTGTGTGTGTGTGTGTGCGTGAATGTTTCGCCATACATACTGTATGAATCCGTACCGTACGCACGTGCGCGTGTGAGTCGGCAAGCTGGAAGCAATTGGCAACACAGCTCTGAGGTGTATTGGTCATGGGTATGGCAAGGCAAAGCCTGTGTAGATGCCTGTTTGTTGTCTTGGCTCCACCAGAGAGAGAGAGAGAGGGGTTGGGGGGGGAGAAAGGGGGGAGAGAGAGAAGAGAGAGAGATGTAAAGAGAGAAAGGGGGTGGGGGAATATTTTTAATTTTGAACATATAAGGATATTATGTGTTACAGAGGAGGTAATTGTGTTTGTGCTGAGGTATTCAAAGGAGATCAAATGTTCCAGAAACATAATAGAAAAATATGTTTACCACTTTCACTTAAGAAATGGACCTGTGTTTGAAGTGTATGTGTGTTTGTGTGTGTGTGTGTGCGTGTGCGCGTGCGTGTGTGTGTGTGTGTGTGTGGTGGACTGGTGTTAGAAAGTCTTAAATATGTAGCTTCACATGAAGAAACTGGAGACTGCAACCTGAGAAACAATGTTATTTTGCCACTGTACATCTGTGTGTGTATGTATATCAGTGTGTGCACACGTTTTAGTGTTCAGGCTTGTGTATGTGTATTTTATAGGACCCCCAGGTCTCTCTCTCTCTCTCTCTCTCTCTCTCGCTCTCTCTCTCTCTCTTTCTCCCACACACACTAAGTTGTCATAATGATTTACACTCTCGCCTGTGGAGTGGCTGTGTAACCTTATGGAAATCATTAGTAGGTCGGCTGCTACACATTTCTCTATTAGTTCAGAGAGAGGGAGAGAGCAAGAGAGAGAGAGAGAGAGAGAGGGATAGAGAGATTAAGAATTAGAACTAGAAGAGAAGAACGATAGAAATCGAAGGGGACACTGACAATGAGAAAGAGCGAAACAAAAGATTAATGATAAGGGAAAACAGTAAAACTGAAAGGGAGAGAAAACGAGAGATTTATTAGCATGAGGCTACATAGCTGACAGTATTATAGTTAGCTGCTATACGGGCCCTTCAGATACAACTGTATCTCAGTCTGTGTGTGTGTGTGTGTGCGATTGTGTTTGTGTGTGTGTGTGTGTGAGCGCGTGTGTGGCATGTGAGTATTAAGAGAGCTCACAGCGGTGACGTGCATTAGAGGCTCTGACATTTTCCAAGTTCAGTAAATCACTGATTCAAACGCATATGCACACACAAACACGCACACATGCGCACACACACACACACACCCACACACACACACCTGTCCAAGGGACACTGCCTTCTGCCTTTGCATGTATTGGCTGTTTTGAGAGGTATTACAATTATTTATACATTGAAAGAAATACCCAGTAGTTATTACTATTATTACTATTACATAATATTATTTTGTGTCTGAGAAGGGTTTGCAGAACCAGGTCTTAGTGACACAAAGTTTATTTTGCCAGTCTATCTCCTAAATCCTTGGAAAATTCCAAAAGTAATTGTGGCTTCAGAGGAAAATGTTTTTGTTTTAAAATGTGGAGTCATAATACAGGACAAATATATTAGGGGCTTAACGGATGATTATTTGTGTGTGTGCGTTTATCTAAGTTGGAGAGATGTTATATTGTTTTGTGTATCTTTCTTACTTAATTTCATTTTAATTAAATTTGATTTAATAACATACTCTAGGCCTAAGTTTATACACTACATATACTATCTCTGTCACACACACATACACACGCACACGCACGCACACATTAACCCTGAAGCTTGCCTTTAATACAATACAATAATGGGCTTCAATAAAACTTGTGGCTTGTGGTTTCATTGTTGCTGTTGAAGTTGAAGTCATAATGACAAAGTGTGTGTGTGTGTGCGTGCGTGTGCGCTGGCAGGGGGCCGGTATGTTGACTGGCCACTCGGCTCCTGAAGGCTGATGGCTTGTTTTGTCAGCCTCTTGTTTCTGCCAGTGCACAATTGCTATGCATCTGACTCACAACTGAATGTGAAATGTCACTGTTCATAATATACACAGCCTCATATACATTTATACATATTCAAAGACAATTATTGGGAATTCAATTACAATTATATTTCATATGCATTACAAGAAGAGATAAATAATGTTTACACTTACATATCTCCCTCTCTCTCTCTCTCTCTCTCTCTCTCTCTCTCTCTCTCTCTCTCGCTCTCTCGCTCTCTCTCTCCCACCCACACATTCACAGCTTTTGTCCACATATCCAATGTCTCTATATTAAAACCTGAAAGGACATGAACCTCTAGGACATGAACACAGGACTCCCATGTGTGCATACACATGCAAGCATTCGTGCGCTCACACACACAACAGCCTTTTTGTTCAGTGCTCACATTTCTGAGAGTGTGTCGCTGTTCAATTACCACCTCCTCTCGCCAGACCAGAAAGTAAATATACTGTAAGAAGGAGTTACACAATACACACATGCACACGCACACACACACACACACACACACACACGGGCGCACGCACGCACACACACACACACACGGGCACACGCACGCACACACACGCACACACGCACACACACAGGCACACGCACGTTGGTTGCGAGCCAGTACACATGTGAAATGTTAATTGTAACGTACTGCTGTGTGTCTTCCTCATTAAATAAATACAACATTGATTAGGATTAGGGAAAGGATTATGAAATGATGAAGGAATAAGATTAACATGATAGTTTGGTGTTCTGGGTGGAAGGCTGTGGGTTCAAGCCCCCAGAGTTTTCCTACCTGTAAGCATCCTTGAGCAAGTTACCTAATGCCCTCCAACATGTAATGCATGTAGTTGTACTCACTGTAAGGTTTGGATAAAATGGTCTGCTGAATGACCTGATTGTAGCACCATTGTTCTAAAATGTGTGGTTTGTTCTGTTTGTGTTTGTGTGACACGTGATGTTATTCCTGGTTCCCTGGTCCTCTTAAGTATCTACCACTCCTCACTCCTTCAATAACTCACAGGACCGCCGAGTTAAATTCAACTGTGTTCTTACAAAATAAAACATGTACATACAAAAACTTTCATATCAATCCACATGATATCGAGCGAAACCGAGAGGTCAAAAGACTGTGACGGTCCACTGTCCGCTTTCCTGACTGTTACTGAAAGTCTTACGAATCTTTTGCATGGAAATTAAAGGTTATTCTATGGCTTATCCACACATTTTAAGTAAATACAAATTATCTTATACTACTTAACTGTAGATGTTAACACATGTAATGAAATTATTATTATTAATTAGTAATGTTAACAAATTACCTTTAGGTTGTGTGTGTGTGTGTGTGTGTACATTTAGGCTATGTGTGTGTGTGTGTGTGTGTGTGTGTGTGTGTGTGTGTGTTGTGATGTGTGTGTGTGTGTGTGTGTGTGTGCTTATGATACATACATACCATGCGTCGGTGTGTGTTTGTACGTTGCCGCATGTGCGTGAGTGTTTCAGCACCTGGCACCAGTATTTGGCTGAACATTAGAAGGTGGACCATGATCAAGGCATAACGTTTATTAAATACAGCTGAAGGAGGGAGGGAAGACATTTCTACATAATCATCCTCTATGTGTTCATTCAGTTTTGAGACAAACAACAAATAAGCTCGACCTCTCCCCTGCAAGCACAAAGCAGGGCTCGGGGACAGAGAGGAGGGAATGTGTTACCTCTCCGCTGGAAACATATACCTGTGAAATGGTTCTGAACCCCGATGAAGGGAATGCACGTTGCGTTAGTGCTTAGCCTTGTGTGAGTGTGTGCGTGTGTGTGCGTGTGTGTGTGTATTTGCCATGAGACGCAGTAGTGAGAATGTTACCGTGTACTTGTGGGGACGTGTTCAGCAAGGGGTTCGACGTCTGCTAACCTCTTTGTTTCCAAGCTGTCGTGTTTAAAGGACTTCTGGAGACAGTAGTGCTGTACATTAGGTGTTGTCTGAAGCTTGAGTGACGCAACACTGGTGGTCTACAGACATGAAGACGCTCAGCAAATAAGAATGTCTTTGTCTGCATGAATGACACCTTTAATATGGCTGCTAGTTCACTGCCAAAAACCTATGTATAGCACAAAAAAAATCCTGGAATGACAATGTGTCATATTCTAATTTTGAAATGGCTGAATTCCAGACAGTATTAAACAGATTGGAAATTGAAACCTGCAACTATAAACTATGTACAGTATTATTTGAATAATTTGTAAGCCGTTTGTAAAACCGTTAAGAGATCTGGTGTTTCTTGTAGATTCTTGTTCATAGACACACTGTCAGCAGAGGAAATGGGATATACAATATAGGGCCTTTGAACACAGCTCTACATCTCTTGAAGGAATTATGCGTGGCCACAGAAATGAGGGGCCTTATTATGAACACACAAACACCATGCACAATTAACTGGTTTGAAGCATCCTCATAGCCACAGTAATGCAGTGATAATGAATCACAGTTCAACATGCATAATTATAGTATGCCTACTGTAAGCAAGGGTGTCTTCTGGGTAAGATAGCAAAATGTGAGGAGATAGTGTATTGACAAAACGTGTATTAGCTTACAAATTAGCTTGCAATAGCTGACTATACCTTTAATACCACAAGGGGCATGTACAATCAGAATGGAGTCAGGCAGGGTTGTGAAAGGGGCAGGAAGATAATCCAATCAAAGGTACTCTCAAATCGAAGGTAAAGTGGAAAGCAGGTAAACTGAACGAACAGGCTGACGCAGACGTTTACCGAAAACACACAAGAGGAACTGGTACAGGCTAACACAAAACACTGTGTTATATACACAGGGGATAGAGAGAGGAAACGGTGGCCACCTGGTGAGGAGCACCTGTTGAAGACAGGTGAACACAACACTACGTCTCCATAGCCGTGGTGTCCGTCCCTGTGGTAGACAGGTCCCTGGGAGGACAGTGGATTGATGGCACAGTCATATTAACCATGAGGAGGTAGTAAGGTCATCCATCCGCCCCAAGGCCAGGGAAATGTGTTAGTTGCTCGTTTCACGAGGCTGTCCTGTAGCCTGTAAACGCCCGGCATGACAGCCGGCACACTCAACCCATGATCGGACCCCCGTGGACAAGTTAGACATCGTGTTGTGTGCCTGGAGCTATGGATAGCCCAACACAACTGGCAGGTGAGGCTAGTCAATCAAGAGAAGTCTGTCTTGTTGTGACAAACAACTGGGCCACGGCAATGTGTTGTCCTGCTGACAGAACGCCAATCTTGAGAGAGCTTGAGCGGAACAGGAGATCGGGCGAGTAGCCATTTCCCACCTGCTGCATCAATGCAGCTTGCCCCCGTGTCGATAAGATCCCGAACCAGTGAGCCTGGTTCTCCCATAACAGAAGGGCATGGACACACAAGGACAAAACGAGTGAGGAAATAGAGAGGGTAAATGATCCAAGTGGCTCCTGGTCATGCAAGTGACTCGGCCATCTTTACAGGGCAGAACATTTGCATTCAGCTGCCAGGGTGCAGAAGTCCACCACCATAGTCCAGAACCCTAATCCACCATCATAGTCCACCATAGTCCACCATAGTCCAGAACCCTAATCCACCACCATAGTTCACCACCATAGTCTACCATAGTCCACCATAGTCCACCACCATAGTCCACCACCATAGTCTACCATAGTCCACCATAGTCCACCATATTCTACCATAGTCCATCATAGTCCACCATAGTCCACCATAGTCCAGAACCCTAATCCTCCACCATAGTCCAGAACCACAGTCCACCACCATAGTCTACCATAGTTCAGAACCACAGTCCACCATAGTCCAGAACCATAGTCAGGATCAGAACAAGGGCACGCTGGGTCGTAACATGGGCAGGCAGTTAATCCTAGCAAAGGTAGCCTTAGGTGGAGTACAGAATCACAGTAGGGTCACATTTGGGACAGGCAGAATAATCTGTAATCCGGGTAAACTGACAACAACAGTGAAAGGCAGGTAGTAAGGAACGATTCTGGGCCGCTTACAGTAAACACACAAGACGAACTGGCACAGACTAACAGAAAACACTTATACACATACATACACAGAGGATAACGAGAGGAAAGTCAAAACACCTGGTTAGTGTGGAGACAAGCCCAAGACAGGTGAACACAATAACGGCAAACAGGGCGTGGCGGTGTCTGTCTGTGGGGTCAGTTATCTGTCTAAACATTGTCATATTAATTTACCATCTATTTATTCATCAACGAGTTCAGATACTGACAGGACCTTGTTAGACTCTAGACCAATCAAGCACTTTGTGTCTCACTATTACGTGACAAGTGTATAGTGTACTGCTCATCACTGTATGAGTGGAATATAAAGCAGCATGTCTCTGGATCCCTGAGCGGGAATGTAAGCCCACCGGTGCTTTACACAGTATGTGAGGTCCCTGTTGTCCCCCCATAATGAGGTACTGTGTGAGTCTACGCTTTTGTCTCTACACCAGAGCCACAGAGAGGAACTGCTGCCTGCAGGCATTGTGTTTGGTGGCTAAATAAACAGATTCCGGGTTCCGATTGCGGTGCGTGTCGGGGCAAGAGTCGACGGGCTGCCCTCTGGGACGGGCGTGGGGCTGAGGTGGTGGCTTGTAAGGGGGAGGTGGGGGGGGGGGGGGGTGCCAGCCCGTGTTCTCCTCTCACATCAAGCCTCCATGCCGCTCCACTTCAAACGCACCTCCCTCCCTTAGAACACGCCGCGCATGTGGCCGAGCGAGGGCAGGGTTGTGTGGGGGATGGGGAGAGAGAGAGGGATGCAACTGGGATACCAGTGCCTCAAGTTACCACTTAGTCAAATAATCCTGGAACACACACACACACACACACAAGTGGATATGCATATCGCTTGCCTTGCTTGTAGTTGTGTGTGTGTGTGTGTGTGTGTGCGTATCACATACACACAAGCATACGCACAAAAATAAACCCAGAGACAGGCATGCCAAATAACCCCACCACACACACGCACACTTTTAATACTAGACCCCAGGATGCTATTAGTGAATTGTATTAGCATTTTAAATATGCCTCTTATTCCCGGTCCAAATAGTGATGCATTGAAAACATTTGGCGCCAAATTAAAGACCCAGAGCTTACAGGTGGTCTCATAAAATGGACGTGATCCATAAACATGCACGCGGCCACACATATATACAATCATTTACATATGCAGAAACCACACACACACACACACGCACACACACACAAGGAGATTGCTAGCAGGCAGTCCAACTTAGGTCAATTTGGTTTCTCTCTTCTCGTAGCAGCATCGGGTTCTGATTGTGGGAGCTGGTTCTGACCAAAACCTCCTCCTCCTCTGCTCACTGTTGTCCTCTGTGTTGTATCGCGATGAGCCGCTCGGGAAGGAATCAGACATTTATTTTGACATGCCAGTCAGGGTGCGCCCTTATCAAGCCTCCCCCTCGATGGCCGGAGGAGCCGTTCTGCGTAACGGCGGTTCCGTGGCGTGACGTGCCAGAGATATGTCACTATCTGTGAGGGGAGACACATGGTGGAGCTCAAACCTGAGATGTCTTGCAACGTTTACAGTAGAAATATACGTATACGTACAAGCTAGACTTCAGCAGACGCTGGACATAATGGCTCCAGTTGTTTGTGGCCATTAATGATGAGTTCTTCTTTCTCTCTCCCTCTCTCTCTCTCTCTCTCTCTCTCTCTCTCTCTCTCTCTCTCTCTCTCTCTCTCTCTGCAGATGACTCCAGCTTGGGAAGAGATGGAGGACGAACAAGCAATGGAGGGTCTGAAAACATACCAGAACTGGCAGGAAAACTAGGTACCTCCAACTGTGTCAATAGCAAAGTAATCTATGGGTCTCAGGGTCTGTGTGTCAATCATAATGTATCTCTCTTTGCCACACGCATACACACACATGGGCTCACACCCGCCCACACACACACCCACACGGAGCCTAGATAATAGGCTATGACAGGGTGGAGGGCAGACTGACTATGTGATTTGGAAGCACATGTTGTCTCCCTCTTACCCCTGCTATGGACACACACACACAGAGACCACACAAGTATACTCAAGTCCTCCCTCTATCTCTCTCTCTCTCTCTCTCTCTCTCTCTCTCTCTCTCTATCTCTCTCTCTCTCTCTCTCTCTCTCGCTCTCGCTCTCGCTCTCTCTCTCTCTCACTCACTCAATCACTCACATCACTCACTCACTCACTCACATCAAAGGCGGTCAGTCAGGGGCTCCAGTGTTATTTTTACACTGTGTGTAAGTGTGGCGCTGAAGGGGCCTTGCTGAGGTCTCACCTGGGCTGCCTGGCGCACCTCATCTTTCATGTCATCTCTCTCTCTCTCTCTGTATCTCTCTCTATCTCTCTCACTCTTTTTCTCTCTACCTATCTCTATCCCCCCCCTCTCTCTATCTTGCTCTCTCTCAATTTATCCCTCCCTCTGTGTGTTTCTCTACCTCCCTACATCTCTGTGTATGTTTTATCCCGTTTCTGGAGCGGTGTTTGTGTTTTCCTTTTCGTCTTTTCATCGCCGGTGTAACGCCCTCTCTCTTTTGTTGTTGTTTCTCTCACTGCCAGCCTCGATATGGACTCTGCTTTCTCTCACGGCCTTTTAGGCAGTTCAAGTTGACTTTGATTTAGTTCATTCAATTCAATACACTGTCACGCCCAAAGCAAGCTAGCAGGAGCACTTGTGCGTAAAAAGCAACGGATGGATAGAGGCGAAACCTAAAAACAGCATTGCCCAAACATCAAAGTAAAGTCAACAGCTCTTTCTCCCATTCAGTTTCTCTCTTTCTTTCTCTCTTTCTTTCTTTCTTTCTCTCACAGTTCGTTATCCTCTCCTCTCTTTGCTCTATTGACTCTGTATGGTCACAGTTCAGCTGTAGTCCAGCAGCCATTTTCAGGCAGGGAACGGCTGCAAAACTTTAAAGATGGATGTGTTTGTTTTGTCACCCGGCCGGCCCCGGCTCAGGGCCGGTCAGCTAGGAGTTATATTCTGCTGAGCAATGCCGTCACGGCCCACATACTTCTGGATCCGATTCCTGTAACTCTCCATTTGTTTGTTTACACAGAACTAGAATAATAACTGAGTCTTGATACGCAGGAGAAACCGTAGTAGTTTCAGCGTAATTTATCGCCCCGGGTTGATGCGTATCTGCTGTGCACGAGAACGAGGGGCTGTAAAATCATACGCTCCTGTCAGTGATGTTATTGTCTGCTGACTTGCTGGGTTCATTTTCTCTTTGATGTGCTTTCACTGTAAGCTATTCATTTGGGTTTGTGAGAAGAGACAGTAAGTACGTGTTAGTGAAGAGACATACAGATATATAGAATGGATGTGGCTAGGTTATTCAAGTTAGATAGCAGAAGGAACACGCAAGAGCTTAGATGCACGAGTAGGTTTAATTACAAATCCAAAGTTTCGATGGTCTTCCTCAGGGTATAAATGTCTTTGTCGAAATGTTGGATTTGTAATTAAACCTTACTCATGCATCTGAGCTATTGAGTGTGTGGCTTCCTTCTGTTACCTTGTTATTTACCAACTAGCACCTCTCTTTAATGTGACTGTAGGTTATTAAATTGGACTTCTTGTCGGTATTGGACGATGACTCCCGGAAATGAGTTCATGAGTTGGGATGTCTGAAATATCTCCTTGCATTTCACTAGTTTACCGTTCTCTGTGCATGCGGAAAAAATAATCTAATAAATAAGAACATAAACAAAGTGCAACAAAGCCATAATACCAAGTTTTTCTTCACAATGAGGTTCACATTGTGTGAAACGGAGGGCTCTTGTTTTGATTTGAGCTTGAAGTTAGCAAGCTTGAGAATAACTAACCCTGCCTTTAAAGATCTCCATTTATCAACTGAAATACAAATGTGGTGAGATAACCTTGTGAAATCTGTGTGTTTGTGTGTGTGCGTGCACGTGCGTGTGTGTGTGTGTGAGTTTGCATGTAAACTCACACACACACACACACACACACACTGTATTAAACACTGTATTTGTCCTGTGGAAATAAGGAAGTCACTCAAAATAATGTCTCTGGTTAAAAAATTAGGTTTATTACTGCATTACGCTGCGTACAGTATCCAGACATAATAATGTCATCATGTACAGTATTACACTGCAGCATGGCACAGAGGCCTTGGCACACAGTCCTAACTTGTCTTCATCTAATAGACCACCACGCTTCCTGATAGAGTTTCCATGACGCTGATGTTGTCAGACAACAGATACATTCACCAACGTTTGTGTTTTGGCCTGCTATTACTAGATGTATTGTGTTTCTTGATGACTGGGTTTGCTCTTCTGGAAGTGAGAAGTGAAATGTCAGCCTGGTAGAACAGAAAAAAAGCCCTAGCTGCCAAGGCATTGTTAGACAACATGACTTTGATCTCTTCTTCTGTCTAATAAAAGTGCCATGTAAGAATGTGTGCCGGTTCTAGAATCTTGTCAAATACTTTTCTTGTTCCCCCGATGTGAAGAACACTGCTTGTAAATATAAAACGTGTCTGTGAATTATTTATATTTCTTATAATTCATCCTATTACCTTTTTTTTTCATCTTGTCCGTAATGTATTTTGTGTACATCTGCATGTTTCCTTAGGGAATTACTGTAAACAACAAAAGAATCATAGAAATAGAGTTTTAACTGGAGATATATGCTAATGTTTTATCTTAATAGCAATAGTTCCTAAACCTTGGGTTTGGACCCTCCAAGGGGTTATGTAATGTTATTTTTAAACTACATGATTAAATCTATTACGTACAGGTCCAGTAATCAATGACCTATATTTAGAAGGTCATGGCTCAAAGTGTTGAAAATCTCCCTCTGCTCCTCCACCTTCCTTCATCTCTCCCCCCCTCCTCTCCCCTTCCCCAGCACGCCCACGCTTCACCCAGCCCGCCAAGATGCGCAAGCGTGTCATCGCCCGCCCGGTGGGCAGCTCCGTGCGGCTGAAGTGCACGGCGAGCGGGAACCCCCGGCCCGACATCACCTGGCTAAAGGACGGCCTCCCGCTGCCTGGGGACCCTCCCCTGGGGGCTGGGAAGAAGAGGTGGACCCTGAGCCTGAAGAACCTGACCCCGGAGCACAGCGGAAAGTACACCTGCCAGGTGGCCAACCAGGCAGGGGAGATCAACGCCACCTACAAGGTGGAGGTCATACGTAAGTCACACCCCTCTGTTGTGTTGTGTTGTGTTGTGTCCTCTGGTGAGCCAGGGCACCATGTTATATTGTTGTGCAGTGTTAATTTTGTTGACGAAAACATTTCATCAACGACCCTTTTTCCATGACGAAAACAAGACGTTAACTAGACGAAAATAGATAACGATAATGCTAATACTGATAATAAAAACTACAACAACATTTAAGCCATATTTTTGTTGACAAGACGAGACTAATATATTAGTGGTATAATTCATCTAGTATTTAAACATTTTGACTAAAACTTTACCAAAATGTGGTGACTTTGCGTTGACTAAAAATATTTCTATTTTCATTGACTAAAACTAGACTACTAGAAATTACTAAAATGTGACTAAAACTATTAAGCAAGACTAAATCTAAAATTGTTGTCAAAATATACACTGGTGTTGTGTTAATGTCTTCTGGTGAGCCAGGGCATCATGTTGTTATGTTACTAGTTTGTGTTCCCATTAACAGAGCCAGGACTGTGTAGAAACACCAGTTTTGCTTTTCAGAGGGCACATCGTGAGGCGATATTCACTGAATTTAGCAAAAAATGTATAAGATTACACTCACTGACTACACCTTTAATTTGTGTTAGAATTTGAAATGAAAACATTATGAATAGCACCAAAAATTAGGGTTTCAGAATTAAACAAATGTGAAACTGTTCATCCCACTACATTGTTTGTTATATTGATTTTTCTTTTGGTATGCTAACATGACTGAAGGCTGAATTAATTGCTATTGAAACACTGGAAGGCATAAAACAGGTCACGGATCACTTAGAAGCTAGCTCATTAGCGATGCCAAGAAAGTTCTCTAGACAGCCACACGCTCCCCTTTCCCTTCATTGACATTTATTGACCACCACTGGACAATAAATGTCACTGGAATAAGTGAAAAACATGGAGGTTCTGGGGATCTGGATGGCGTTTCAGTGGCAGAGGTCTAATAAAGGTCCAGTTTTACTGTTGGAAGCAGAGCAGTCTGCTGTGAATGTGAGTGTTCTGATGTATTGGATTACACTCGAAAGGCTGGCTGATTTAATATTGATACTGGTCGGTGTTGAGTTGGTTGAGTTATGTTGGCTGTGTGTGTGTGTGATTCTGAGAATGAAGGTTGCGTGTTTTGAGCACTTTAGACTAGCTTCTTTATTCTCTGCTGCACACATCTGTTTTACATTCATATTCAGCTGTAGGCCCTCCTCACGCACGCACATGCACACACACTGAAAGAGAGAGAAACGTAAATCAAACCACTGCTCTCTTGTGTCAAATGTGACATTCTCTCCTTCGGTAGAGATACACTGAAATGTCAGTCATTTACAACAGACAAACCAGGGCTGAGACGACTCAGCTTTGTGTAAGCAGAAAAAACAAACTCTTTCTATTACCGCTCTTTTGCAAACACCTGAAACATTTCCGATCCCAATATAGCCAGCCATATTTTCGCAGAATACATCATTATTATATTGATTTATTGTTCAAGATATAGTTTACAGACTCTAGTATCATTTCAGTATTGTAAAACCATTAAGTTTTTGGCAGGAATTGTATGCGTAGTGTAAGCAGGCATTAACACTGTGCCTGCATAGAATGAGTGTTTAGCCTCTAATTGATAATTTAATAACCTTGTTATTTAAATGATCATTTAAACCTAGCTGAAAATGTCAACTTTGTTTTGTGTCAAAGTTCAAAGTCTTTGTTGACTGTACACCTCATTCGTAAATGGGGAAGCATTGGTATCTTTCCTTTTGCTAGGTGACCTTTAGAGGTGGGGCATAGTATGCAACACACAGTTTGTACTACGCAGCAACTCTCTGTTGAAAATAACAGCCTGTAATGTGAAGAATGGTTTTCAATGGACACGGCACCATATTGAACCCAAAGATTGTCTGCTATTATGGTCTTCAGCAGGCAGTGCCAACCTAAACTCTTAAGCCTCCTAAAAAGTCAGGGAATAGTTTGGCAGCAATTTTACTTGCTATATTTGCATGCCAAGGACCCCAGAGGGTACATGCTCAATGTTCCATTCACCAGGGCCAAGGTGTTTCCAAAGATTGGCCTTCTCTTGATTATAATATGAAACACTATGGAAATTAGTTGGTTGTCAAAGAGCATCAAATGCAGATTATTAATATTTGTAATTGCTTTAGTTAATAATGAATCATTAACAGAACAAATCAACATAAAGAATATTTATTCTATTGCAGAGATGTTTCGATTAATATAACAACAAAACTGTCTGGCTGCTTCCCCTGTTTGCAGAACGTACCAACTCTAAGCCCATTCTGACTGGTACACACCCAGTCAATACCACTGTGAACTACGGTGGGACCACATCCTTTCAGTGTAAAGTCCGTAGTGACGTCAAGCCTGTCATCCAGTGGCTGAAGAGAGTTGAGCCGGGCGATGAGAATAAACACAACACCACCATTGAGGTACACACACACACGCACGCGCGCAAACACACTCACACATAACAACGTATGAGAAAACATTATCACAGTGGACTAGTACTGTATATTAGATGAAGAAGCCACATAACAAGCATACAAGCTGAAGGGAAGTGCAGATGTAACATAGTTAACCTCACTCTCACCTCAAGGGTACTCAGTGTTGCCAGTGGGTGCCGTGACCTGGACAGGAGTGAGGTTTAGAGGGGTGACTGCCCAGTTACCCACAAAATAGTCCAATACATTTACAGTTGCTTTGTGCGAAGTACACATAAATGTTTTATTTTTGTTTTGTTGACACTGTCTGTTCACTGTTGCCTATGTAGTTGCCTAAGTGTTGTTGAAGTACAGTATGTAATGTATGGTGCGTGGGGACAATAAGCTAGTAGCAATAATTATTAGTACAAAAGTGTTAGGCATCATACTCAAGGGTATATAGGAATGGTCCAAACCTTTTGGTTGGAGAATCTACAGAACCTCATTAGGGTTGACCTCTGACCTCAATGTGTCCATGCCATCCCATGGAAGGTCGGGGACCACAGGTTCGTGGTCCTCCCCACAGGAGAGGTGTGGTCGCGTCCCGATGGGTCGTACCTCAACAAGCTGCTGATCACCAGGGCCAAGGCAGAGGACGCTGGCATGTACATCTGTCTGGGAGCAAACACCATGGGCTACAGCTTCAGGAGCGCCTATCTCACTGTGCTACTCGGTAGGTGGTCTCAGCTTCTACCAGTCTGTACATAAGACATGTACAGGACATACTAATGTGTGAAAGTGCTTGTCATACATGTTTCTTCTGTGTACAGTACTCTGGCATTTCTCTGTGAAAGTGCTATAGACTAAACTGTAGGATGAAACTTTTCACTTTCATGCGTTTGCTTTCTCTGATTTTAAATATTTATTTTTCAATCTCTCTTTTTCTTTCTCACCCCCTGTGCGCCAAAGACCCGAAGCCCCATCTCTCCACCATTCCCACGGCAACAGCCCCCGGCCTGCCCTGGCCAGTCATTATTGGAATTCCGTCGGGCGTGGCCTTCATCATAGGCACCGCCCTCCTGTGGTTCTGCCAATCAAAACGCACCTGCTCTGCCCCGTCTCCGTCCTCCTCGGCAACTGTGCCCTCCCCCCAGCGGCCGCTACCGGCGGGCCGCGACCGCGCCTTATTCCCTGCTCAGCCGACGAACGGAGGGGACAAGGATTGTCTTTCCTACGATGACTATGTGGCGCAACAGCAGCAGCTCCTCCTGGCTCAGGGAGGCCCGGGATTGGCTCCCAAGGTCTACCCCAAGATCTACACAGACATACACACGCATACGCACTCGCACGTGGACGGGAAGGTCCACCAGCACCAGCACATTCACTACCAGTGTTAGCATCCGAGCTAGCATCGGCGCCTTCACTACCAATGTTAGCATTCAAGCTAGCACCGGCACCTTCAATACCAATGTTAGCGTCCGAGCTAGCACCGGCACCTTCACTACCAATGTTAGCATCTGAGCTGGCACCAGGACATTCACTAGTGATAGCATCTGAGCTGGCACCAGGACATTCACTAGTGATAGCATCTGAGCTAGAAGTTACAGTAGCAAATTCACTACCAGTGATAGCATCTGAGCTGGCAGTTACAGGAGCACATTCATTACCAGCCTTAGCATACGAGCTAGCACCAGCAAATTCACAGCCAAGGATAGCATCCTAGAGAGCACATTAACAACCAAAGTTAGCGTCCAAACTAGCACCAGTGTATTCACTTACAGTGTTAGCATCCAAGCTAGCAGTTAGCAGCAGTCCTCTAACTACCAACCCTCTACCTAGTCTCTGCTATTTGTAAACATGCCATTGTACACAGACAGCTATAGCCCACCTTGTTTAACTTCACACCATATAAGGCCTAGAAAGACTTTCAAAAAATGGCATGGACTGATGTGAAAAAGCCTGGATTTTAACCAGTTGTTGGTGTGTTATTATTTAACCTGATTGCATCCACCACAACATGTTACTAGATTTACACAAAAAGAGACGAAAGATCTCTGGAGCCAGTTAGAATAAATCCTCAGTATCAGTAAATATCCAAAGATATTAAGCAATTTATAATGTTTTTAAACACTGAAATATATCAGTAATAGCTTCCTCACAATATCCAAATAGACATGTAAGCTATGTGTGGAAATGTATTGCATTAACACAAACAAACAAGCAAACAAACAAACAAACAAACAAACAAACGTGTGTGCAGTGAAGGCACCACCACTGACCTTTTCATAAAGGCAAATGCACCCACACTGTGACCTTATGGTAATATAATGACAGGTGTCAGATTTAGAGCACTCATTGCTCAAACTGACAACACCACTACTCAACGAACCACTCTGAGCCATCTAAACCAGATCAACAGGAACTCTGCTATATCTCCAACTGGTCCTACTTATGACGGGCCAACACTATGTGTGAAACACACCACATCAAGCTTAACTTCTAAACTTGGACAGAATAAATTGGTTCTCTTCTAGTGGAGTTCCACCACAAAGGCCTTGTTTATGCTCCTTCATTTAGTGGACCTCATTTCCAGAAGTAATCCTAAATCCTTTCATGACCATGTGATGAGTGAACCTACTGATAGGTCCGTTCTCCTGGACAATAGAGCCATTTCCTTTTTCATGCCCTCTCCTTATCAACATCAATTGATGCTTGCTGACTTTGGAAGGGTTGAGAGAAAAGGATCAAGTGTATTAAATGTCCTCCTGTCAGATGTACAGCCTCTTCAGCCAACTGGATTGTTATCGGTGCCTTGGTGTAAAACTGTGCCTTGTAAAAATTATTTACACATTTATTAGAGTAGAATGTTGAATTGATGGAAATGTGATAGACTCTTGTCACCCTGTTGTGAGATTTAGAGGTCTAGATGAAGAGACTTCCAAGTTCTCAACCTTGGTAATCTAAGACTCGAGCTGGAAGACCTTGGCTTCAACTCTCCTCTGAAAATGTGTTGAAAGACAATCTAGAGAGAGCATTAACTTATTCAGACAAAACAGTCTGACATAAACACTTTACGGACTGATATAAGTGAACAGAGATATCATGAGCTGTGTTGGCCTCAATAGACTGACAAAATACCTGGAAATATTTGGCATCTCCTATTTTGTATTTGAAGAAGAAATATATGTTCAAACCCTGATAAAATAAGGTTGTGAGGGGTTAAATAATGATTACGCCAGATGTTCTGCTTATTCAAAATAAATGTAACTTCATTATTTTTGTTACTACTGTATCATAAGAATCAAGAGGCATACAATAAAGAATCTCATTCAGGTGGGTGATTATACAATATGGCAATACCCACAATGAATATCTGATATAGAATGTGTGTTCTGAATCGCTGTAATAATTTACAACCAATCATTAATATGTCTATTAAATGCTAATATGTTTATCTGTAAGTAATGTTTCATTTATCATCATTGCTTCTTGTGGCTGGTAGAACACATCTTTAAGACCCAGTATTTTCTGGGATTTCTTAGCCTGGTGTAACCAGACCATATTCAATTTGTGAATATGGTCTGGCCAAGCTCCATTGGAAAGTGTAACATTAACAATGTACTGTTGAAGTAGTAATGGCCATAGCAATCCTAGCATTAGCGGTTTAATTCAAAGTATCTTGGGTGGGTTTGTTGTTGACGCCACATTTGAATACATACTATCACCATACTAAACCACCAGGTATTTGCCTCTTGCAATACTAATCCCAAGCAATGTATTTCATATAAAGCCTATCACTAGAGACTTTATCTGCCTCTTGCTCAATAATTATCAGACGGCCATGCTGTTGCTCAAGTGTGTTTTGTAAATCTGACCACTATTTTAAACTATGTAAAGTGAAGTAGGATATGCCTTTCTTTGACTGCTTCAGATTACATCTTAATGGTGTATTGTTGAACAAGGTTGAAGATGTCATGTTGACAGTAAGAACAAACTAAAAATGAGTGAAGAAAACATGAATCTTAGCAGTTGTGCACAATATTAAATGCTTGGTACCTTTGAGTGACCTGCAATGGTAGCATTGTTTTCTTCATCACAAGGTTGGATGAAAAACTGGAAACAATTTAATGTACATTGTCTCTGAAACCATTACAGCTTTCATACAGCACATATTCCTAAACAGACATGTCTATATGGTTCAGGTGTGCCACATGTCCTTAAAAGGGTCACACTGAACTTTTGAGTAATATACTGTAATGGTGGAAATGTGAATGGCTTTCAGAAAACATAACCATATAGCATACCTAATTCAATATTGTTTCTGTTTAAACAATTAGAAAAAAGTTATCAGATTAGCATATTTTAAAGTTGTGTTTTAGGTAGTATCAGTTTTACAATGTGTGTCAAAGATAATTGACTGCCAAATAATAAGATAGTGTGTACTGTATGCACTTAACAGTAGTATATTAATATCTTAAAATACTATTTTGATTGCATATATGTTATCTTGGAGGATGTTGAACGGTCAAATGTTATCATAGCAACATATTATTTACACATAAAGAATTGTAAATCCTAGAGTACTGTTGATGGTTTCTCAAAAGCTGAAGTGTGCTTTTAATTTATTTTCTTTTGACATGGTTGTTTTCACATAATTGAGCATTATTTATAGACTATGCAATTGATACATATGAGTTATCCATAAAGGAAAGAACAATAGCATGAACAGGATTTATATTTTCGTTTATAGTCATTATGTAAGCTACGTAGCAATTTTCACATAACTATCTAAAGATATGTATATGTGTTGCAGGAGTATACAAAAGTGTATCTGTAATCTTTGTAATGACAATCTTGTACAGTCTTTTATCATTTAGGTTCAAACGGTTTCTGCAATATTGAAACCAAGTTGTCTATCGAAAACACTTAACCTTATTGTTTTGGTGCCATTAAAGCGCAGAAAAATCTGTTTATATATTGTCCATGCCAACTGTGTACATTTATTGTAATGTTAATATTCTGTCTATATTTCTGTGTTTTTCTATAGCTAGCTAGATAGCTTTTTATCTACTGTACGTTTGTAACGTTTTTTTTTTATTTATGTCTTAATGTTGTGATGCCTATATGCAGGGCTGGCCCAACGCATAAGCGAACTAAGCGACTGCTTATGGCCCCGTGGGCACCAGGGGGCCCCCTCTCTCTCAAAACTTTACTTTTTTTTTTTCATTTGTTTTATTTTTTATTCTATCAATGACCGTGACCCTAATGAATAAGTCGGACAATGAATAGATGGATGGATTATGTTAATAGTTGGTAATCAATAAAAAATGCAGTAGGCCTAGCCCATGGGTTATTGGCCTGGCTAGCATTGTAGTATGGTTTAACCTGTTCATCCCTAAGTGGGTCGTGCACGTAACTTCCCCCCACTCTCCTAACTTGTGGAGTTATGGTTATTTTTTCATATATATGTCTAGTTACTATTGATGATATTAATTGTAACTAGACATGTATGAGAGAAGATAGTCTGGCCTCCATAGGCCAGATGTGTATATTAAAGTTATATACACATCTGGCCTAGTGATGTAGGGGTTAATGCATTCTTGCTGCCTCTGTTAGAGCTGGTAGCTTATCACTAACATTCCTCTTAAAAGCAATGCCACAAAAACGGACTTTGAGGCAGATAAATGTAAAAATCAAATCAAATAACAAGGTAAAGGTATGGTTGCATGACAAAATACAGTATTTGTCTACTGGTTTATATTATTTTTAAGTACACTATGTTCAGTAGGCTGTTATCACTTTGAAAATTAGCTTTAGTGCAAATGAACACCAGATTACCTTTTAAGATAAAAAAAAACATAACCATAACCATGACAATAAGGTGACATTGGAATGATATAAGAAACACATCTAGCTATAAATATTGTTATATATAAATAATGTTTTAGTGCAAATGAACATCAGATTACTGTTGAGAGTTTGTTTCTGGAATATAATGGAATTTTAATAAAGTCTATTCCAGGCATGGAATGTCAATTAATCTTAGTTTTCGGTCAAATCAGGCAATATCTGGGAACTTAAGTGCTTGAGGAAAGTTACTTCCCCTAACAAAAGACACAGAAAAGAGGACAGAAGAGTAGAGCATGTCTGTTTTTTTGACTCAGCAGGGATCATAATAGTACATGAAAAAATTTTGATCTACAGGAGAATTTGACAGCAAAAAGGCACAAATTGATGCTTTCACATATACCAGACTGCAGGAAATTGAATGTTTGATGCTCAAAAGTTATATGGGGGGGACCCCCAGAACCCCCATATAAGGAAGATTTCCCCTCCTTTCAACCTAATTTAACCAACGATATTTTACTTGTGTAGTACCTATGTCAAATATTATCACATTATTCCATTATTTATTGTTGTCAATATACACTATCCCTTTTACTATCCATCAAACTAAGTTAAGGGAAAGTCAGGTAATTTTACAATTGACTTAGAGTGGGAACCCTGACATTAATTAATAGTGGGTGTGATAGATTTACAGCTGGTGTGCAAATGATCAAGCATCGATAAGAGTGAATATTACTGGTGGTGGGGGGCCCCCAAATGAAGCTCTGCTTAGGGCCCCATTAAGACTTGGGCCGGCTCTGCCTATATGCTCTAAAATAGCTCTTACTGCTTGTGTCTACATTAGGCCTACTAGCAGTCGTTTTCATGTCTACATAAGATTGCGTAAGTTACCTAAGATGTTTTGTTAAATGCAGAATACCTGTGGAGTCTATAGAGTATATTTTAATACCTGGTTTAGTTTAAGCCATGGGTGTAGGAAGCTGCCTGAGGTGAAAAGAAAATAAACTTATTTGAAAGTGCATAGGCACAACATATTCATAACATAAGGAATGTACAGTATGTATGAGTGTGGCATTCCAACAGCAATAATAATCGTTTTATAGTTTTCCAATGGCAGTTAATGGGAAATAGGTTTTTTGTGCAGCTGAGGATGCAGTACCATGGTATGGCCACCATACCAGCCGCATGTGCGCTTTTTTCTGCTTGTAATGAATGGCCTCCATTTGTATGTGCCGTATCCAGTTCTTAAAATACATCCATGTTCACATTAAGTTGAAAACTACTGGATGGCAAAACAATTGGCGCCACATTATGCTAAACTGATTTACCAGAGCTAAAACATTGATATTCAATAATGTCTTATTGCCTGAACCAATTATTTATCTTCAAAGGGTCAGTATTTTGTTATTAAAATGTAGTTCTGTTTACAATGCTGGTAGTGCGTCCCGTCACATAGCAGCTTTTAGGCATTTTGTTATTTTGTATTTTGTTATAAGTGAGAAACATCAAGGTGGTATCTTCAAGCAATACAGCAGCAATGGAAGTCAAAACAATGTTGACCCTCAAAATGGCGGCGTTATTGCCATTGATAAGGGAACAGTGGGAACAGTGATGTAGTGATTGCTCAATATTGCTCTCTCTCTTTCCTTCTCCCTTTCTCTATGTATCGGCCTCTCTCACACACACACGCGCGCACACACGCACATAATAGGATTCCACGCAGTCTCACATGCTATACCCAGAGGGACTGTAGTATAGGCTGCTCTCTAAGGACCGTCTGGAAGAGAATGTCCTTCCCTAAATAGCTGTAGCTCCTCAGCTCCGGGAGCAGCGCAGCGCGGCAAGCGTTCCCGCCTGTCGCCGCGTCTGTCCGGGCGGGGAGATGATAGACAGACAGACGTTGCGTGCGGACTGAGGGTGTGAAGGCCCTGTATCGTGCTTGCTCAGTGACTCATTAAGGGGAGCGTGTTGAAAGAGGGCACCGCTGAAGGGGATATCATGGGAGGGCAGAGAGAGAGAGAGAGAGAGACTCAGGGGTCCTTGAGGTACTGCAGGCCAGGCTCTGATTGAGGTCTGTGGTAAACGTCTGGGAGAAACCTCTGCGGGAGTGGTTCTGTTTCTACAACAGCTCAGAATTGACCGCCTGCGATTTTGACATTGGCAGAAGGAGAGGAGCGCACAACAGAACCGACTACATGGGCAACACTTAAGGCTACAGCGCTGTACCGCTGCCAAAGAGGTTATGTTTTCATTATGGTTTGGCTGTCCGTTAGCAGGGTCTCTCAAACAATACTGATGATTAGATGTTGTGGAGCGCTCAGTCATGGGTTAAGGACAAATTGTTTTCATTCCAGATGCTATCCAGATCCATATCCCGGACTAAAATAAAATCAGCTTGGTGTCTCTGTACAATTTGTGCTCTGCTGAGAACCCTCAAGTTTATTTACTATTATATTTATTTTTTCTTTTTAAAGGTCCATATATCTCTCATAAGCCCCTTTAGCCCACATTTTAGATCAGGGTGGGGAGGGGCGTGGCTTTAAGGCAGTCGCGCAGTGTGCCTTAAACTGTTGTGCGTGAGTAGCTGCACAGCGGCTGTGACTGACTTGGAGACAGATGTTAGAGGATGAGGCCAGGCGGAGTACTTGTAATTGTAGAGGATGACAGACAGAACCAAACCGCTGACAGCCTTGATGAGCTCACCACCAACTGATGAGAGGGGATGGGACGAGAGACAGCAGGGATGAGAGAGAGAGAGAACACCATGGATGAGAGAGAGAACACCAGGGAAGAGAGCGAGAGAGAGAGAGAACACTATGGATGAGAGAGAGAAAGAGAGAGCGAGTAGTCTAGTCTCAGACTAGTCTCAGACTAGTCTCAGAGCCAGTCCAGACTGAGTGATCGCAAATAAGGAAGGGCTTTCTATGACACAGCTCTCTCAACAAATCACAGCTGTGTACTGTAAGACTCCAAAAAGAACTTAATTGCCTGCTTCTACTAATTTGCTAACCAGTTAGGTCTTAGGTGCCGTGCCTAATACATCAGCAATCTAGATCTCTATCATTTTAACGGTATAATGTGGTATAATTATCACCTTAACCATTATACATTGACATTGTTTTCTCGTGGGTTTAACATATCTCATGACGTGCTCTGGTGTGTGCGTGTGTGTGTGTGTGTTTGAGTGGCAGGCTAGATAGTTTTTAAATTCATTTAAGAGGGAATTTGACTGTTGAGACACCCCCTTCCGTGTTAAAGGTGGAATCCATCTGGGTGGGCCAACTAAACCTCATTCTTCACAGACGTTAAGTGGTAAAAACATATCTTAACAACTAAATGATCAGTTTTCATGGGAAAAGGAAATGCATGATAATATTTACATAAGGAATGTAGTCTATAGAGTGTAAGGGGATTTAAAAAGGGCTATCTAGGCTACAGTAGTGGCGGATCTGTGCGCCTCAAAGGACTACAGGGGTCACCAGATTTTAAAATTGAGATGGTTTTATTTAAAAAATCATATACTTAATTGGGGTTCATTATTGCTTATACGTACGTGCTAGTTGTTATACAAATAAATAGTGCATTTTGGGTCACAGAGCATAATTAGTTTTGGGGGTAGATAGAGAGATAGCTTTGCTTAGTCGTTCCATGTTCGCTATGCATTAAATGTGAAGGAACACCTTCTAAAAGTCTCAGCAATACTTTCCTACTGTAGCAAGGAGACCACAGTGTGTGCAGAGGGTGTGAATACGTTCAGGAAATTCCTTAAATATTGGGTCCTTAGGAGAATCCTCAGCACTCTCTCTGAGTAAAATAGTCAATCAGCACGAACATTTGGGATATTTCATCCTCAAACAGATGTTGTGTGTAAGTGGTAGGGCCTCCTGTTAAGTTAAAAGTTATGTTAAAGTTATAAATGAAAACAGCAAATAAATCCTTCTTAGCAAATCCTCTGGTCTTATGTTTAGTCATAATAAATGTTACTTGTTTTAAAAAATGCCAAAGTATTTGGAAACAATGCATACAAATGCACATCACATGAGTACAGGGAAAACAAAACTATTGTACAGTAAACTACTGAAATAAAACAATCAGCTGACCTCACTTAAGTAAGGGGAATTATCTGTTTTCTTGAAAAAGGTTGAATGCTGTTTTACATGGGACACATAGACACTGTCTCTTAACAGGCAGGGTTCCGGTGCAGGGCTGGCTATGGGCAGCAGGGTGTGAAGCCATTGAGGAGATTCCCGGACCGTTGAGTCAACAGCACCTGTGGTTCTAGTGAAGACAAGCTTCTTCTCTCTCTCTCTCTCTCTCTCTCTCTTCCCTCTCCCTCTCTATCTTCCCCCTCTCTCTCTCTCTCTCTCTCTCTCTCTCTCTCTCTCTCTATCTCTCTCTCTCTCTCTCTCTCTCTCTCTCTCTTCCCTCTCCCTCTCTATCTCCCCCCTCTCTCTCTCTCTCTCTCTCTCTCTCTCTCTCTCTCTCTCTCTCTCTCTCCTGTTAATGCCTTTTCATTGTCAAAGAAGCACTCAGTTAAATGGATTCAGCAACCATGGAGGACAAACACGCACACCTGGAAAAAGACGCGCACACACACACACACGCACACGCATGCACACACAGACACACACACGCAAATAGACATCTGCCTGCAAGACACACGCTCACCTGGGAAGCATATTGACATATTGACTGTTCAGAAAGACACATGCTCAACAAACGCTCATGGATGCTGACATAAGCATGCCATCACTCACACACACTCTAGACACAGATGAATGTATGAGCACACACACACACACACACACACAGACACCTGGCTGGCATTGACGTGCCAGTGTGTTTGCCTAGCTCTCCCTCTCCAACCCTCCCCACAGCACCGCCACAAAGCTTCCATTAAAGCAAGCAAAACGTGCACAAAGAAGAGGCTAAAAGGGGGCAGCAGGCACTTTCCATCCTTCCACCCCTCCCCCTTCCCCTCCCTTTCTTCCCTTCTGTGCCAAATGTTTACCTTCCCCCGTGAAAAGAGGGATGTGGATGGACGGAGCGAGAAAAAAAGAGAGAGATCTGGCGGAGGGGAAGCGAGCCAAGGCTTTTAATGTCTGCCACAGAGCCGTGACAAAAGCCCCCTAATCTTGGTCTTGTCTTTCGGACTTCTTTTTTTCCCCTTCAAGAACATCTTGCCAAGTGTGTGTGAGGGTGCGTGCGTGCGTGTGTGTGTGTGTGTGTGTGTGTGCGTGCGTGTGTGTGTGCGTGTGTTTGACAGAAAGAGAGCAGGCGAGAGAGCGAAAAATGGCATACCTTTATGTGCGTTTAAATGCCCATGCATGGTGCATGGACGTGCACGGTGTATGTGCACGTCACCAGACAATGATAGCAACTTTGGGTGCACATCCAAGAACGTGAGTGTGACGGGGAGGGTACATCGGCGTGTGTATGTGTGTGTGCGACAGGAAAGGAATCTTTCCACAGCCGCTCTGACATCACTCAAGCATGAATGGGACAGTCGGAGCGGGTCGGGCCCCTTCAAAGGCCTGCCTGCCTTCACATGCGGGACATCTGTATGTGTGTGTGCCTGTGTGCGCGCGTGCACGTGTGTGTGTAGGCCTGTCCACTCACCTGTTCCTCCTTGACTCATAAACCACCCTATTTGCTCTCTTCTGCAACAAACCTGCTTCTGCTTCATTTGTGTGTGTGTGTGTGTGTGTGTGTGTGTTTGTGCGTGAGCCTGCACGTACTGTATCCCACCAGCATCAACACCTAGTATTTCCCTCAGTCAAAACATTTTGACACAAAATGTGTGTGTGTGTGTGTGTGTGTCTATGTTTGACCTCTCAAGCTGTCTTCTTCTCTTCTTCATCCCTACCAAATGCTACATATCCACGGTGGAGTAGTTCAGATGCCAGCGGAGGCAGCTGTGGTTTTAACAGCCTCCGAACAGCGTCGGCAAATGGCAGTGTTGTGTCTGATGTGCACAGTATGTCAAGCAACGGCGCCCTCTACAGGCCATTAACTAAAATGGCGACGTGAGCGACCCGTGTGCGCTGTAATGCGGTTTAAAATGTCACTTGACTTGACCTTGTCCTTGACCATCTTATATATCGTTTTTGACAGCTGGTGCAACTGCAATATGGTCATGCTTTCAGAGCCTTGGACTGATTTAACTAAAATGTAGATACCTGAAAATGTCAGTAGGCTTTGGGTTCAAGATACCCCTACATTATTCTTGAACAATTAGATAGTTGATCTAATAGATTTTAAAAATAAAGTACAATTGAAATAATGGCATATAGCCTAAGCCAATGTATCGTGTCAAGTCACCCAATAGGCTTATAGCCTGGTCTAGGCCAAGAAAATATGCGGCGGATCATAGGTGCACTGCCACAGCAACCACTTTTTGTTCAGGTCAAAAAGACAAATAGCTCTAGCGTGAAATAATTTAGTGCGTGCCATGTCTTGCTTGCGGGGATTACACTTCCATAGGCGAAGGTACATGCCCAAAACGCGCTGAGTGACAAAGTGTGAAATGTGTCTCAGATTAAGCGAAACGCGTTTTCTGCCGCTAGTATTGCGAGGCGAGGCGCAAGGGAGAGAGGAGGGCGGATGAACTGTGAGAACACGCCGCTGAATAATCACTGCTGACATCACAACAGTTTTCTTTAGCTCTCTGATGTGGCCGGGCTCATTTGTACAGCCTGGAGCTATGCAGCTCTTTCGACCTGTGTGCCTGTGTGAGTTAAAAGGGCGTTGTAAAAATGTGTGTGCGTGCGTGTGCGTGTGTGTGTGTATGTATACAGTCTACTATAGCGTATTATATATTAATTATATATATATATATATAGATATATAGATAGATAGATAGATAGATAGATAGATAGATAGTTTGTGTCCATCCCAGTGAAAGACCGGCATAAGGTTTGCCTGCACTTTGAAGTTATTCAATGAAACGAAAATAAATACTTATTATACTGTACTCAGTTGTAACAAAACAAATCCCCTCAATGTGTGTGCGCGCGTGTGTGTGTGTGTGTGCGTGTGTGTGTGCGCGTGCGTGGGTGGCTGTGCCTGCAGGTTCCCATGTGTGTGAAGGAGAGATTAGTCAGACGGAACGTTCTCCCAGTCAGTCCGAGACACAATGACAGCCCGTTGTAGCCTCGGGCAGCCCTTTCTCTTCAAGTGGCCCTTTTAGAAAACAACAGGAAACAACTTTGACTCTGCCGGAATACAGCGGAGATCAGGCCTACTGCCCCGGTACAATGTCCCAGCCCAGCACACACCCACCCACACACACACAACCCACAAACACTTTCATACAATGCACTCGCTCTCAACATGCACACATGCATAGTCACACCTGAGGCCTCTTGAATAGGCACCGGCAATGCTCCCCACCCTATCAACCAAGCGAAACGGTGTGTGTTGTGTGTGTGTGTGTAACCAGGGGAAATAAAAGAACAAAAGAGATTGTGGTCTACCTGTCTGGACACATCGTGGTGTCCTTAATATTGCCTGACTGTGTCAAATTTTCCTTTGGGCGATGACTTCAGGAAATTGTGTGTGTGTGTGCGTGTGTTTCAAAAGATATTGTATTACTCTCATAAAAAACTTTAAAAAAAAACTCTTGGTGTCTGCATTTGCGGAGTGAAGTTTTAAACACATCTTTGGGAGCAAATAATGTTTTATTTTTTGTTGCATACAAAATCCTTGTTTTGCTTTGAGTAGGTGCCAATGTATGGAGTGTGACATGGAACTACGCCTCAAGCTAGAGTCCAGTATGTTTCAGGGTTTACTCAGCAACTGACATTGGAATCAGCTATTAACAAGACATCCTGACAACATGATAATTAACACAGTAGTGGTACAATGTGTGCATAGTCTCCAGGACCAAGATCCAGGACCAACAATGCCAGGGTTGAATAATAACTCACTGTTGGCTGGTTGCATCATTACAAAATATTTATTAAAAGGGGTTCATATTGCATGTACAGAACGTACAGTATATTGTATCAATGACTTCATGTTTAGGTCTCAATTTAATTAGTTGTAACTGACTGGAACACATTCAGCAGTACAGTGTTTATTTAGACAACATGCAATATGATCTAGCAGACTGGCACACAAACTAAGTGAAACATACTTGAGCCTGGGTTATTAACACGACAGCACGCCCGTCACATCAGGACACGCCACAAACTGGCTGTCACGGCGTTGTATCCCGGGCGGGGCAGTCTCATACAAATATGGTTCACAGAGCACGTCTCTGAGTCTGGGTTACACTAATGCCTCCACAAACCACACCTGTCTACTGAAAGGCTATATGCGTGCGTGTGTGTGTGCTGGTCCAAGAGGCATCTGATTCATTAACTACTTGAGTTGTTTCAGAAGAGGGCCAATTATGAGCAACACGTAATGTACTAATGCTTTCACCAAGTCTGATGTAGGTAAATGGATTGGTGTTGTGCGTGCATGTGCGTGTATGCGTGTGTGTGTGTGTGTGTGTGTGCATGCACGCGCTACGGCGGGGTGCAGACCAGGGAACTCATAGAGGAGTGTCTGTAGACAACCGGAGGTCTGAAGATGGGGGAATCCCACCCGGAGATGCGACCGTATGCAGTGTCCGGGGTCACTGGCAATCCCTGGAAACGGCTGGGAGAGGACAGCAAGGTGGGGGATAGGAGAAGAGAGGGCGATAGGAGAGGGGGCGGGAGGTGAGGGCTTGACTATACGCACAAAGACACACACACACACGGGGACCTCCGCATGTAGCCGTAGCGCCGCACAGTTGTCTAGGTCCACGCATCACTCACCTGACTGTGGCCGAGCGTGTGGAGTTCTTCACCAACAGACTCTGGCTGGAAGCTCGCTGAGCGATGGTACCTGGGTCGCGCAGAAGGATAAAGGGGGCTCAGTATTACTGTATCTCCTCACCACAGCTTGATCAATCCTCTCCCGACTACAGTAAGGTTATAATTATTATTATTCATATTTTAATAATACAAACACACCGCAGCCAATCAGGTCACACCAGTAACCTGATTGCGTACAGGCTCCAGACAGCACCTGTCAGTTGTCAGCTCATAATCGAGTGATAATCCGCAGATAGGGCCCTCAGGGGAATACACAGCATACAGTAAAGGAGGGACCTGACAGGTATGTGCTTGAAGTTGCATGTGTAGCATCTGGTATACTACCGGAAATTTCAGAAGCATTTTAACACCCAGGCGATTTGGGTGGCTTGAGATACAAGCTACTGTTCCAAATAACATACATTTTTGTTACATTACAGTAACACTACATAACTGCATTTACCAGTTAACATTTAAAATATAAGCAGTGCAGCAACTCTGATACTGGGGGGCATTGCCGTTCTCGACAGCACTGACTATTCTAGAAGCACATTGAATCAGTGGAGCTTTTGAGTGTCTGCCTTTATCGAGTAGTAAATGTTTGCTAGCCTTGTGAGAGGACCGCTAAAGCGCATACCCATTCGTCCGTCTTGAGGAGGACTAATCAGTGACAGTCTGGGGACCGGGTCGGGCTGGGCGAGAGAGTAACACGAAAAGACAGACACAAAAAAAAGAGAGAGAGAGCGTTTCACTCTTGAATCGAAATGGATAGCAATGACACAGGTATGGATTAAATAGCATAATTGACTTGTTTTATTTAACACAAAAGCAGTGTGTCCACAATGTGTGTGGCAACCAACACATTATTAGACATATATTTTAGAAGTGAGGGTGGACACTGAACTTACTTTGCGAAACAGATTGAGTTCATCCTGCATGGATTCACCCCTGCGTGGAGCAAACAGATGCTATTTGTTCCTATTTCAGTTGTCTCAGCATCAGACTGCTGATTATGTTGTGATTATATTTTGATATAATAATAATGGTTCTATTCTTACTAAGGTATATCCTTCATACTATTTCTACATGACCTAATTTCACTTGGGGTCAAATTAAACAAAATATAAACCCGTATACTATATTTCAGTCAGTCAGTCAGTCAATCAATCCAGTGTTGAATAAGTATTTCTCAGCCATGCTAGTGAGCTAAACTAGTGCTTATCTTATGCAGGTGCGTGTGTGTGTGTATGTGTGTGCGTGTGTGTGTGCGTGTGTGTTCCTCCCTAATAGCCGCAGGGCAGGGCAAATCTAAACAGCAGCTAAAACTAACATAAGCCAGCAGGGCTAAACCTAGGATAAATATTGTTTGCACTGTGAAATACCTCTACTACACTCTCACTCTCTGCCTCTCTTGCTCAGTGGATTGTTATGTTACTATTGACGTATGGCGTATAAAGGCATGCAGAAATCAGTGGAATGACAATAGTAAATAAATGAAGGAGCACAAATACAGATGGACAGAGAGTTAGCAATGGCTAGAGAGTGAGTGAATGTAGAGGTGAAATACTTACAGATGAGAAGACGATGTGTGCCGTGACAGAGACATAGGAGAGTTATATGGAATCTGCAGAACTGAAACAGTATAAAAACTAAAACAGTCAAGTACTCTAGTATAAATTAAACAGAAAAACTGGAATCCCAAACTTTATATGTTCTTAGAATATATGTCTGTAGTGAAGGTGTCTGGAAAATGTATGTACATAATTGAACCAACCACCCCACTCTTTCCCCATTCATGATATTGTATTGCATTGCAATTTAATTACCGCTATTGTCATCACGTTGGTGTGTCTAAACACTATACTTGACTGTGAAACAATATATTGGTATAAACCCAAAGAAATTATCTTACCCGATTGTTGACCATTTGATGCATGGGATCTGTGACTAATCTGGGACAGTGACAATGATTTGGCACTGAAAAGGAAGTGAGCATGTCTCTCAGTTCATGGTAAAAACAAGCTGCTAGCCCTGATCACTGAGAAGACATCCTAGGAGTGGATTCCATCATTAGTGACTATAGAAGAGTTCATTACATGGAAGATATAAGAACAGATGCCTTAGTTGCCCGTGCCAGTGAATAGATTTGTAAATGTTCTGACTCTTGACCCCCACAAATTAGTTGCTTATTAAATATATTGTCTATAAAATATACAAACATTTTACTGTAGTAAAGATAATAAAACAAAGGTAAATATTAAATAATTAATAGAATATATAAAAAAAGGCTTGTGTATCTTACCTTGGATATTGCAGGGAGCGTTCTAGCTTGCCTATGTATGCACTCTGTTCATTCATCTTCCTGTAATAGTTTAGTAAAGTGCAGTTAAAACCCATGTACTGTGAATCTTTACCAGTGTTTGTTTGGATCCTGTTTGGATCCTGTGAAATACACTTACTTGGACATTTGTTGCATTTCCTGTTTCATCTTGACCAAAGCTTCCTCCAGTTTATCATTCTGGGCACATTGATATATACATTATCATTATTATATTTTCATAGATATTCAATTGTTACATACAGAAAGTCAGTTTCAGCTTCAAAACATACCACAAACCAAATTTGAAGGAAAGAGTGAAGCATACCCTCTGCTGGTAGTGACTTAACAGTCTTTTCTGCTGTCTCGCCTGAAACAGTATCACCTAAGAAGAGCAATGAACCAGATTATAATCTGCATTTAGATATCAACCCTCGCGCTGTACTATGCGTCAAAATGACCCGGTGCACTGGCAAGTGCACCGGCAGCAACCACAACACAGACATGACATTCCGCGGTTTGCTCCCTCTGCTGCTAGTCTGCTGAAATGCCTTAGGACAGCGCGAGGGTTACTCAAATAAAATAAAATACAAAAAAAAAATATTATATATGCATGCATTATTCATAAAATACATGCACGTAAAATTTTAGATAAGCTTAGAAAAGCTGATCCACTACAGAAATTCCAGTTCTAGACAGATGGAAAATATCCAAACCTGGCTGATATCTCTCAAGTGTTTGGTTGCTACTGTGTTGATATCAGAGAAGAGATCCTTTACCTCCGAGCTGCTCTATGAAATCATATTCTGAATTAAAACATTGTCATTACTATAAACAATGCCATTTCTGTTCAAAGATAAGCTTATGGTTGCATACTGAACAAGAAAGACATTTCCACCAAAACATCATGTTGTGATGCTTACTTTGTCAGAAAGAGGAGATACTTGGCATTTGGTGTTACATATTAAACAGTCCCCTGGTTTTCCTGAAACAAAAATACATTTTACATTTACATTTACAGCATTTTGCATACACTTTTATCCAAAGCGACTTAAATGTTTTAATATTTGAATAGGGCATACACGTTATTTAGGCTGTTAAAAACTACAATTACTGGCAGCCTAAAAAATCAAGGCCGTATTCTTCTAAGAGCATTTTTTTTTTGTATAGACATAGAGTACCAGTACTATGCAATGTAACTCAAATATATAATCGGAATTAGAAGGTAAGCATGGGCTACACAAAGTGAGTACATGAATAAACTTAATCCTGTATCCCACAAACACAAGAAGCGTGAACTGCAGACATACAGTACAGCATTATAACTATAACATTGGTAATGTTAAATAAAGTCCAGCAGAGGTCCCTGTTTCCTAATGTTTTTTATCTTCATATCTATGCTGCTTGAAGATCAGTATGAAATGGCCAAGCATATGGGTATCGTAACGGTAGCATCACTACACAAGTTTTTGTATACCTTTTTTAAAGCAGACCTGGCATATGATATGACCACAGGATGTGACTGCTAGTTTGAGTTCTGGGCTGGGAGACTGGAAGCAGGAGTTACAGCAGATCCAATAGGGCATTGTCTAGCAAACAGTTTGAGAGTAAGAGAAGTACAGTACCGTGCTGGTACGGTAGTCCTACGGTACGGTACTGTTCTGCTGCACTCACTCACATCATATTTTACGTTAGCGTTAGCCGTCCTAACTTCCTTTATAGTAAGATAATACTTTTCAAACAAACGATAAATATGTACTATTAGAAATATATAAATCGGAGTGCAATAATAAACCTTAGTTATTGTTATAGTTTAACTCTTATGAAGAGTAAGCTACCTAAGCTAACGTGTGATATGATGTTGTGCCTTATATTGGGTCCCCGCCGTGGATTTGGTCCCCTTGATGGGATCGCGCATATTACGCTTCACTTCCAGAATGTTTTGTCATTTTCTTTTAGATTTAAAAAGTTTAGTTTAAGGATGTCTTTACCATCATGCTTGACAATTATCCATATCAAATTATTAGTTATATTTACTCCTAAACTGCTGCTTTCTCGTTGCGTAGCTCTAGCTAGGCTGTAGCATAACAGAAATAAATAAATGCTACATTACTGCTAACATTATATAGTTTATTCAAAATAAGGCTATAACATAACACTCATTCTAGGTCTGCCTAAACCTAAACTAGGCATTAGGATACTATTTGCATTGAGTGCGTCTACTAGACCAGTTGTTATCTTATATAAAATACTGAACTCGTAATTTTAATGGTTAAAATACTAATGGTCTAGTAGCTGGCTATAGCGACAATAATTATAGAGAATGTTTAAACTAAGAAGGAGCCAATCCACGGTGGGGACACAATCGAGGGCACAACACCTGTTCAGAACCGTATCATACGTACGATACAATGTGGTACCTTAACAGATGTGTGAAAAAGCAAGCCACGGTAATTGCTGTCTATTTATGTTTATAACATGGTAATAAGAACAACTGTAAATGTTGTAGAAAAATGGTCTCTTACCCAGTGGTTATTGATCAATGATTAAATGTAATTTAGTTTTATATTGAACATATTCATCGCAGATCACCTGTACCGTACGTTTGTGACTCGATATATTTTACAAAACTACAGTAGCCTAGTAGGCCATTATTAAGTCTACTCTGTCTGTTCTGATCAGTTCTGATCTGGTTCGGTCTCTTCTGTTTAAACTAGGCTATATATATATATTTGAAATGGCAGAAAAAAAGAAAGAGAAAATTTGCATACACATTACATTTACTCACGTAATAAATTAAAAAATATAAAACATTATCCTTTAAATTTTTTTATTTTATTACAATGAATTATTTATTACAATGAATCAAAGCGGTCCCTCATTTGCTATTCATTGCAAGCCATATGATATGCTACTGTACAAATAATTGGGTGTGATAATTCTTGTATTTCACTAAGTAGGAGTATTTGTTTGAGATTTCCTCTTCATTACATGTTGTGTAATTTGCACAGCCTAACATCACTTTAATAAAATGCAAGTTTCTAGGCTAGGCCAATTTCCACCACACCAATGTTTTAGCAATTTCATAAAAAATCTGCCTTGAAATATGCACTGTGTTCATTTTTCAGTAGCCTACAGTAGTTGTAGACAGGACACACTGTAAACCCATCAAGTATAGCCATGTGTTGACACATTAAATTCATCATCAGACAAGCTTCTTGGCAATGAAGAAGTCTTTAAGTCGTATCATCTGCCAGAAACCAACTGATAGTAAAATGGCAGTCTGTGCCATGGCCCACCACAGCACATTGCTATTGGTGTCCTCGCTGATCTGACGAAACATCTCTTCTTTTTCCTACAAGGGACGAGGAGGGAAAAAGGAAAAGTTGTTCTCATGCAAGAAACAAGAACACACAGAGGTGCTTTAATGAAAAAATTGCTTTTCTAATTAATGAAATGTGTTTTATTCTGGAAAGATGTATACAGGCGGTGAGAACATCTGCTCAAACAGGAGTTTGTTCAGAGGTGTTTCTATCATATAGAAAATGACCAGGCAGGGAAAGATTTTAGGTTAAAATATTTTATCAACTGATGAAAGGATGTTGGCAGGCTCAATTTGAATATGACTAAAACATTTGACCATCTTTTCAACGAAGGAGTTCCTCACATAGTTCAAGGGATTCTCAATCTCCTGCATTCAGTCATACTGTACCCTCTGGTAGTCCTGCTGCCTTGCTATGTACATCATCTGGTCTACGAGGTGGCTGAGAGTGCTTTCCATCCACTGCATGTTGTCCTTGGTTCTCTCAGTAGTGCGGTCAATGACGTGTTCTCCCATCTGGACGTCCAAATGTAGTTTCTGCAGATGGCGAGGGAGAGATGCTTTATTTACTTAATTGTTTTGTTTACGCTTTTTTAGGATGCAGGAAGGCAAAAGGTCATAGGTTGTCAGCCATATACCTCGGTGGGTCTATAAGCATCCAAGAGCAAGTTGCCTAACATCTGACTGATCTATAATGCAATACAGGCACTATACTCGCCTCGCCTTTGATAAAAGCATAGCCTACTGATACCCTTAAAATAATATTGCAATAATAGTGTTATTACCAGTTTGTGTGTGTGTGTGTGTGTGTGTGTTTATTTAACTCTGCACAGGTCTCACCAGCCTTTCTCCGGCGAAGACAGAGAACCTGGTGGAGTTGGTTTGGAAACACAGCGTGTGCTGTCCAGAGGCGTGAGATGTGAAGGTAAATTTCCCGTGTTTACCAAAACGCTTGGACATCAACATCTGGAGCAGAGTGAAGAATAGCCTGTTTAAACTACAGTTCAAAACCAATATGGCATGATTTCTGTTGGCATTTTGTAGAGCTGTGTATTGGAAAGAATCTGACGGTAAGATACGTATCACGATACAGGGGCCATGGTTCCATATATTGTGCCATTTTGCGATACTGTGTGGCAAGGCAATATGTTCCGATTTTTAATATGGCTATCAATGCTAATGCGTGGTGCCTCTGACAAAAAGAACAGAAACTCTTATGTAAACTTGCTCAGGGACTGCAGATGGAAATGTGCTTAAAGCTCAAACTGGTAACAAGCACCTTTCCTCTTTTTTGAGGTGATAAGCCTCTCTTATGAGTCTTATACCTCAAAATTGGGGTCTCGCACCCTTACAGTGACGCCCAGATGGGGGGTGTTCATTTTTGTCTTCAAATCCCACGGCTGCAGCAAGAAATATCCTGTAACACACATACACACACACGCACACACACACACACACACACACAGACACTTACAGGCAATGATAAACCACTTCTGATAACTGTCTATTAGATTAAATTAAGATATAGATTTATTAATGGAGGTTGTGTGTTGCAATGTTGTGCTTTAATTTCTACAGTTTCATCAGTGTCTCTTTATCACAGCTATAGATTACTGTGTGATAGTTCCTAAGTGTTTATTATTATTAGTCTACATTCTACACTGAAGTGTGAGCCAAGTCTCTAACATGCTTTGTTTGCTAACTGTAACTGTAGCTTTTGGAATTGAATTAGAGAGATACATTCACGGAAACCAATATGTTTCTGAACAGTTCATAATAACATATCAATATGTTGTTGTTTTAACTCTTGTTAAGGTGAAAATACATATCTTAATAAGAATTGCTTTCTTTCTTTGTCCTCTTGTTGTCTCTCCATCCAGGACTCACCAGTAACAAGTATATCTTCAGGAATCTCTTCGATGATGCATTTCTCCTCCTGCTCACCCAGATCAAAATACATAGCAGCTGCCAGCACCAGGTAACACTGGAGAGAGAGGCCAATTCCCCGAAATGCCATTTCTATCAACTGGTGCAAGTTATAAAATAAATGAAACTATCTTCAAACCCACTATACTATGTGACATTGACGATGTGTCTGCTGTATGTAGTGTTCTAGACAAATCTCTAGCCTGTAATGTAAAGCAAGCTTAAACAGAGAAGATTTTGGCGTGAGAATCTTACAGATGCTGCTGTGAATGATTAACCACTCTCCTGGTTAACCTGGTAGCTAGTCACAAGGCTGGTAAAGACCGAAGCTGACTAAACCCTCAGACTGTACAGCAGGGAAATGAATATGATTACCATACTCTGTCTATTCTACACTATAGTGCCAAGGTAAAGTGTTTAGCATTCCAGAAACTCATACTCTGGACATATTCAGATGTACGTAATGGAAGCATCTACAGTTAATACTGGACATTAGAACATAATAATGATATTGATTATTGCTTGAAATGCTGCCGTGTGTGCCGGTAACTTGATGTTCAAATGTTCTAGAGACTGAACTTGCTAATGTGAGTCATTTGTGATTATTGTGACTTCTGTGAGATGACCACCGCATAGGGCAGCACTATTTCATATGCTCTACAGTATACATTAGTAGCATTGATGAGGTTTACTCTTGTAACATTCTTGTTGGAACTAGAATAGTTCCAATAAGAGAGTTGTTAAACTGCTAGATGCAAATTATGTAATATTTTAAGTAAACCCAAATATGGTATCTTTTCCTATTGGACCGGTTGCACTATCACAGTAATTTTCCCTTCATTTGTCGAGGGAGCACATGTGCAGAGCCCTTTTAACCCTCTTCTGTGAACGAGGTCATTTTCTGTGGAGCCTGGTCTGTTGTAAGATGCAGGATGTATACCATATACTGCACAGCAGTGGATGTTAGCCGATGTACAGTCGTGCGAGAAGAGCACTTAACAATGTTGAGGTTATGTTTGTATTCAGTTCATGGTATCGTATGTGTCACTACTTTTATTCATTCTATATTTTAGACTTGTGGAACATGTTTAATCTATTTAATGTCTATTTAATGACATCAAACTGTCATGTGCAAAGCTCACAGAACAGAGCCCCTTGTGGTTGTAGTGTTTTGCATAACGATGCATTGGCACATTGGATTTGAACTACTAACTGACCTGAATCATGAAGTTCTAAAAATTACACAGGAAGACAATCTTAACTCTTACACTAATTTAATATTCAAGACATATTCTGACTTTAGGCCTATCTGATGCAATACAATCTTGTATTGTGTCCTCAAACTCCCTTTACACTTTATTAAACATAGAAAATACAGACATATAAACAGCATTACATGTATTAAGTCAACTATTTTACAAAAGTTACATCACAAAGATTTCCGATCATATTACAGTATTTCTCAGTCACTTTGGTACATTTCTCAGATCAGAATTGAAATTCTCAAAACTACTTGTTAAACCTCCACATCATCAAGTTACTTACATCATAAAAACAATTTCTCATTTAACAAATTGCAAATGCACATTCATGCAAATGGTTACGTACAATTGTCTGCTATTTCCTACTACTATTTCCTAGAGCTGTGTTGATTAGTCTTAACCCCCAAATCATCTAGACATTAGTTCATTGTTTAAGTCATTACATGCAAAATTGTTGAACAAGCTATCATTGGTATACTGTATATAAGGCTGCATATACAGTATATATATATATATATCAGTATATATATATATAATACGCTATAGTAGACTGTGTACATACACACACACAAGGACGTGTCATTCTTATGACAATGACATGTTCATTGACGTACACATTTGCTTTTGAGGGATAGACTAGGCACTTTTTTTTAGTTACGAGCTTATGCAGATACAGTACTGTAATACATTGTATTACTGTATGTTTGTACGAATCTTTTCGAGAAAGGAACAAGCTGGTTTGCAAGTGTTACAGTACAGTAAAACTGAGTCGAAAAATGTACCAAAGCGACTAAGAAAAGACTGAGTCTTTTTTTTTGTGCTATGAAATAGTTTTGTGTGAATCACAATGACACTATAATTTGTTGGCAGACCAAAAGTACAGTACTGTAAAATCATACATGTGAATCTTGTCTAATCTCACATGAAGCAATGTGTGACTTTGTACTGTTGAAATTTAAAAATTCTATACAGTAAGGGTTCAGCCTTGCGCATTTTCAATACTGTAATTGTCATCAAAAGACATAAGGGTAGCCTACATCAGACAATACTAACAGAATGTAGTTTTATATTGACAACGTGACTTAGCATTTTGACACAACTGAGCATTGTGTATGGCAACAACAACACAAAGACTTGACATTCTGATGGCAATGACATGTTCATTGACGTAAAAATGTGCTTTTGAGAGTTAGACTAAGGAGTTCAAGCAAGTTACAAGCTTTTGACGGAATTACATTGTGTTTTGCTGTTTGTAAGAATTGTTTTGAGAAATGTACAAGCTGGATTGCAACTGTTTAGACTGAATTGAAAAATGTAACAAAGTTAATGAGAAATACTGTAATATCTCAATAGCATGAAATATTTGGAGATATTATTGTAAAATTCGATATGCTGTACACTACAGGTTAAAATCCTGTCAATAAATATATAATTTGTCTTCAGGAAGCAACCACTATGCCACAGTACACATACAAAATTGGCTACTGCATAGTCATTTAATATGTTTGAATATACTGCAGTGATTTAAAATCTGCTTCAAGCAGAACTGTTGCCTGTAATATTACATTTTAATCTGGTCACAATATTTCACATTTTGAAATATTGTTTTACAAAACTGGAATTACTGTTTTGTGTGTGATTAATTGCATTTTAATTGCTTTTAATGTACTACTCACCAAAACTGTATTTGGTGATACAGTAGGCCTGTTATCTATGTTAAAATCCCTATTTTGCAGTAGCCTATTTAGAGACATTTGTTTTGTCTTTTCTCAGCAACTTTGAAGATCTGGGAGCAATGACTTGTGTCTACCAGCTATATAATGCCAAACTACACCTCTATACTTCCAGGATGTCTTTTAAAATCAGGCTATTTGTGAGCTGTGCTTCTTGAAATGGAGACAAATACATTTTTCACTGTTAGGTGGACCTTTTGTTGTTGCTTCTCAGCTTCCGCCCCTTCCTTCCTTTCCGCTCTTTCCTTTGTTTCCTCTTCCTCCGTTCCTTCTTCTTTACCCTCCGTTCCGGGCCTAGTCATAAACAGTTGTCGGGGCTGCACTTCCTCTCTTCCTCCAGCAGGGGGCATGCTGCTCCATTGTTTGCCGGATGCATTAGGACGTAGCGAGTGCGGTGGTGCACAACTGACTCTCCACACTTGCCCTTGCACAAGCCCCATGGAGACCAGACCGACACTTCGCAGTCCAGCGGGGTATCTGTGTTGGAAAATGTAGGATAATCCACTTTATAGCCTGGTCACGGATAATATCAAAGATGTGTGCGGTATGTTGCTTTTACTGTAAACTGACTGCCCATCCTACAATCATAATCAGATTAACAATGTAAATATTTGTTATGAACCTTACTCTGCTGGAGGGGATTTCAATGATTATGTTGGTTAATTTTAAGTGCTGGTTTGTATTATATAGTAAAAACTGACATACTGTAGAGTCAAATAAAGTAGTATAATGAACACGGGCCTTAACATTATGGCTGTCTTGCTATGAAAGATGACTGATACGTGTTGTTTGTGTCTTGGACAGTAGAGTTTTTATATTATATCCAACATAGGATTCACTCAGCGCCACCGTAATACAATTATAAATATACTACAGCCCTGACGTCATGTTTTTAGTTTCACCCAGGCTGCCTTGTAAACCTTGCTTGTAAACCACTGATGTTCATCACGGACTGGGTTTAGTCTGGACTTTAGCTCAAGACCAGATGGATAGAAGGAGGATGTGCAGGGTGAGAGGAAAGATGGAAGGAAGGAAGGATGGATGGATGGATGGATTGATTTAAGGAAGGATATGGATGGATGGATGGATGGATGGATGGAAGGAAGGATGGATGGATGGATGGGTGGGTGGATGGGTGGGTGGATGGATGGATTGATTTAAGGAAGGATATGGATGGATGGATGGGTGGATGGATGGATGGAAGGAAGGAATGATGGATGGATGGATGGATGGTAAAGACTAGGTGAGGAGCATAGGCTACTGGATCTGTCAGGCTAGTGTGAATACTGGAATACTGGATTACAGACTAGGCTATAGCTACCGGTAATCCACTGAAAGCAATGCAATTATGACATTAAATGTAAGCATTGCATTTACTCTCTATTATTGTGCATCTCAATGCTTTCATTTCCACTGGAGGACATATGAGAGCATTGATGGGGAGATGGCAGGAGAAACAGATGGAGGCCAGTTTGGAGGGAAGGCAGGAAATCCCAAAAGTTTATTTGGGCTCTTATATTTGGACTCTTGTTTGTTTGACAGGTTGCCACGGAGATTGACTTGTGCAATGCTGAATGAATGGGTCTGATGACTGGCGCATGTAGGCTATAGTTCACTACCAGGCACACAACATGCTTTTTCCAACCCTATTTCTTGTCAAGTTATTAATTCTTATTGTCTGAAATGTCAGGCCTAGTTCTCTTAAAATGTAGGGAAATAGAGAGTTTTCTAAACCAATCACATCAGGGCCATCAGTCATCTGATCTTAAAGCTGCATTTTGTTTCTATTAATGGTAGAGCTATCCTGGTGAATAATTGTTGATATTTGAACTCTACATTAAAACAAAAACACCCCCTCCCCTCAATTCCACAGGGTGATCCCTCAGAAGCTCTGCCCCACACATTGGACACACATTGTCATGGTTGTTGTAGTGTTGTGTGGTGTGTTTGTGTTCTGTATAGAAAATATAGGGTCTGCACCTCATTTGGAGTCACACGCTATAGTTTAATACTGTACATGACCATTACTGTCATGAGGTTTTTCAGAATGCCAGATGTACTTCTGGAATTTTCCAGTGGGTGGACCTCCCTTGTTTCATGACTGGAACTAGTTGTGTGTGTTTGTGTGTGTGTGTGTGAGTGTGTGGTCTCTTCCCAATTACATTAAGAGGACTAATCACATCACATTAACTTTGCTATGTTTCCTCAGTGCTAATGCTGTAGTCTGGTAGCAGTTAAGTGTGATGCAGACAAACTTACTAATGTGCTTGTCTTCAATGTTGTTGTCGGCCGGCAGTTGGTTAGACTGGGTGGGCTCCAGAGGAAGGCTAATGATCAAATTGGTCTTCCTGACCTTGGTCAGTGTTACCTTGGCGATGGGTGGCAGGCGCTTGAGGCGCGGGTAATAGAAAGAGTTGGCAGGGTGGTTTGGGAAGGAAGAGGTAATCTAGGGAGGAAAATAATGACATTCATTGTCTATTTTAGTATTGGTGGCTTGGAAATGGTTTGCGTTTAGCACTTATTCTCATGAATTTGGCAAATAAATCATATTTTGTGTACACCGTATCAATTGCTTCTATCCAGAGACTTACAGGTACATTTGTCAATAGATTAATAGGTAAGCAGAGAACATTCTGTTAGAATAACGACAGCATCATGTTATCAAAGGTATAATGGTCTTCAAATATTATTGCTAATAGCCTAAATAATAAAGTGCTTAGTTTCTAAGAGCAGAATAAAAGGACCCCCCCATGCCCCCTCTGACAAGCACTGTGCTTACGTGTGTTTAACCAACCGTAGCCTCTAATTGTTGAAGCCTTTCAACATTACTTGCAAAAAGCATCCAATGTGTTTAGCATTTTGGCTAGGTTTTGGTCATAGACATTGTAGCGCAGAGCTAACCCACCAGTGTGACTGTGTCCTGAGGAATGGTCTCAAAGTTGGGAGAGGAGAAGGTGAAGCCGCTGTCGGTGCCTGTGTCATAAGGGAACAGCTCCAGGGACACGCTGTCCTTCCATTGGTCGCCATCGCACAGGTCCAAGCTGTCCACGCCCACAAACCAGTCTGGGCTGGGGACGATGCGCACCATGAACGACAGCTGGAGGAGGGATGGGAGGAGGGGATGAGATGATGAGATGGTGGGATAATGAGACAGGCATAAGGGTGGAAACAGAGACATGGTGGATAATGGGTTAACTTCAGGCTCATGATGACAGTGGGTTAGAATCAACTCTAAATCATCTTCAGATGTTAGCGTTGATCATGAGGACAGTGATTCAGCGAAGGCTTTATTAATATACTCCTTTCGAAGCCAAACAGTGATTTAAGGAATATAAATGTAAATAGCACCCATTTGTCTACACAAATTACAACAAAATTAGTCCAAATATCTACCCTTATTTCTGGTATAGTCTTCCAAGTACATTTCCCAATTCCCCTCCTTCTCTCCTCAGGCACTCAAGAACAAATGTAGCATGTTGTCATAAACATGTTTTCATCAGTTTATGTACTTTGTAATTGATTTTAAAAGAAAATAATTGCTATCATTTAATTGGGTGCTTGGTAATATTTGAGGCAGTTTAAAAGGTTTGGCTGGAACCTGCCATGGTGACATGCTTCTGTCACTAAACATCAATTTCAGCCGTTTTATGTGGCTAAAATATATCAACGAAGCTTGCTATGTAATTATCTGCCTGGAAGAATATTTAAAGTAGGTCCAACATCTATCTTGGGGCTATGAGTATCTCTGGGTTATGTAACTACAGTAGACATGAAATAGCACTTTCCATTTATGATTGTTACAGTGTGGCAGTAACCTGATAGTCTAGCTCCGCCCAACTATTGCTCTCAGCTAAATTTTTGCTGATTATAGTATGGCAACCTTGTTTGCTGTAGCGTTTTCACAGCCACCCTGCTGTCAGACCAATCAGGTGACTAAGTACAATGACACTGAAGTCAAGCGTGTTTCAAAATGGTGCTACAGCTAGATGAGGCGATCAAAACTGCCGATTGGTTAAAGGCTGTTCAATATTTTCAAAATGTACCAGAGGTGTACGCCCAGTAATGCATGTGAACCCAATGGAGCGTGGCCAGACCCTATTCACAAAATGAAATGGGCGTCAGTGACCCACTGCAACATGGAATCAGAACCCCCCCACCCCCCCACCCCCCATATCCTCCGGGAACAGTCCCGGTGTTGGAGCAGCTTACATAAGAGTGGCGTGCGAAGACCTGCATCTCTGCGTTCATCTGGCCCGTGCCCCCCACCATTCCGGGGGCAGAGAAAACTCCGTACACGCTCTGGATGCGTTCGCCGGCCGCCTCCATCTCCTTCACCAGCGTCCACGCCTCGCCACGCTCTGTGAACTCCCTCACGCCATTACTGGCGAACGCCCCCCTTTGCCACATGTGGTAGTCCATGCTGTGGGTCACCCCTAGGATGGAGGGGGAGAGAGCAAGAAATGGATGAGAGAGGGTTCAGAAGCATGTAGTAACTAATATAATATATTTCCCGTAGTGATGTCAAAGCATTTCTTTTCTCTTTTAAACTGGTTTACTCGATACTGATCTGAGTAAAAGATCTTCACTCCAGCCTTCATAGTGCAACACTCAGTTACCATTTCATCCAGCGCTGGTTGTCATTCTAACCAATAGGACAACCGTCCATAACACTCACCAATAAGAAATGACCAATAGGACAACCGTCCATAACACTCACCAATAAGAGTTGACCAATAGGACAACTGTCCATAACACTCACCAATGAGAGCTGACCAATAGGACAACCGTACATAACACTCACCAATGAGAGTTGACCAATAGGATAACCATCCATAACACTCACCAATGAGAGCTGACCAATAGGACAACCGTACATAACACTCACCAATGAGAGTTGACCAATAGGACAAGTGTCCATAACACACCAATGAGAGTTGACCAATAGGACAACCGTCCATAACACTCACCAATGAGAGTTGACCAGTGAGCGGGGGGCCGATGGATGGGGTACTGCTTGGGGAAGGCAGCCTGGGTCCACTTGCCAGTGAAGGTCAGGCTGTACTGGGCTGGCTCTGGGGCTGTGCACAGTGGGGCGTCAGTGGGGGGGGCAGGGGCAGGCTGCGCCACGGGGGCCAAGAGGCTCATGGCTAGGGCCAGACTCAGGGTGCAGGCGGAGAATGTGTTCACCCTGGCTTCCATGACGACGTGGGTGAGCGGCCAACCCTGAGGGAGATGGGTTCACAAGAGGCTGAAAAACACCCCATACTAATTTTACATATATATTCATTCTACTGTATATAATACATATAAGAGCATTATGTGGTTCTCTTTATAGTCATTGTAGTAGTGCTTTTTCTAATCATTGTTTTAGTTTGAGAATGTTCCCAATTTCCCTGCTGCCTATATGTTGCAGTTTATTAGTCTGCCCTTAGAGGGACATTAGATCATTTAGTCTTAAAATGTGTATCCTCTCTTGCTCGCATCTCCTGTCAACATCATGAACATTCACCACACAAGTCTGACATACACCTTGTCATTTAGTTTGATGGCAAGAGAGCGGCTGAGGGAATGGAGCGACAGTGAGCCACAGCTGTGTTGGGTTTAACCATTTGGACTTGTGAATCAGAGGGAAAGAATTCTCCAAAAACGTTCAGTGTTCAGCAGATCTGCTTTGTTCTAGCCAGATCGCACTATCTTTCCTTTAGCTTGCCAACGACATGTATAGTCAAACGTCTCCTATGCACAGTGTCATATCCACATAAACCACAGTCTAATGAAGCATGCAGTTGTGTGACATATACATTTTAAACCAGTCATTTCAACCCTGCAGTTCCTCATAATGCCACCTGGGGCGATATACAGTATGTGCATTTTGTGTGCACATGCACTATTTCACGTGGAATAGGACCTGCATGTGTTAAAACGCATGCTTTCTTCTCATGCATCGTACGATAATGATGTAACATGAGTCGTCTCGATCGTAGATTGTAGCTTGTCAGTGTTCGAGTGGACGCGCCTGGCAGTCTGCTGTATGGTGCATGGTAGGAATCATATACATGTTTACCGTATGGAATAGGATTTGCAGTGTGTTAAAATGCATGCGTTTCTCTTGTGCAGCTATAGCGTTCGTTAATGACGTCAAATGAGTCAGCTTGTTCCAGGACATGCCTGGCAACCTGTGGGTAGAACATGCCATGTAAAGTATCTGTACAGTACTCACTGGGTCACAAGGGTTCCAGAGGCAGGGAGGGCTTGCTGCGGAGGAGCAGGGAGCAGCACCTGAGAGGAGAAGGAGGAGGGGAAGGCAGGAGCAGTGGATGTGGCTGTCTGGAGATCTGACTGCAAGGATACAAGTCCTCTGTTGGCTATTTATGCCTCCCTTCCTCTCTCTCCCTCCCTCCTATCTTCCTACCCCTCTGCAGCCTTTGTACTGCAGCTCACACCCTTCATTACCCCCTTTAAACTCCTCTCCTTCCCCCTGTTTAGTTAGTTTTATTTATGGTTCCACTTGTGCCCCTCCCCCCAAGAGGCCACCTCCTCTTGCCAGGCTATGCTTGCAAATAAGAACATGTTCTTTACCAATCTGCCGTAAAGGTTAAATAAATACAAATAAACACACTATCTGCTGGGTTTCTCTCCCGTCTATCTATCTATCTATCTGTCTGTCTGTCTGTCTGTCTGTCTGTCTGTCTGTGTCTGTTCACGTGCTTGCTCTATCTATCTATATATCCATCCCTGTCTCTCCTCTAGCTGCTGTTTGTCCCCCCACCCCCAAGTTTTATTTTGTCTGGAAAGCCTAGGAATCATTTTGAATGTGTCCGAGACGCACCTGAACTTACCAATCAGCATCGTGTTGATAGCTATACGGGCGTGGTTTAGGTGTTCCGACAGCGAAAACGACCAGATGGTTCATCCAATCAACTACCATGTATTTGTTTTGAAGTACCTGCCCTTCACAAACCCTTTCAATGTACGGCTCCCCAGATGGACTTGTGACAACAATTCCTCTGGCATGTCAGGTTAGTGGTTCATTGCCTTGTGATGCGTTCAGCAGTCACAGACACACTTTGCAGGGTTTCTCAGCGGGTGAAGGATCACATCGCAGTATGATGGATCTCCACCTGACACGTAAGTAGTGCTTTTCTGGAACTCTCTAGAAATGTCTCCCTGTGTTGCCGCCGGTCGACTACACGCTCTAATAGAAGCCCACGGCATCTCAGTGTAAGGGAATTATTGTAGTGCAATCATTTGCATTCAGGTAGATGGTAGCATAGTTAAAGTTTTGAGACCGGTGGATTCTTGGGAAATTATCCTAGAGTTGAATTTGATCCATTCTAAATACAAAAGTACTACAGTTAAACCCTCCTACAGTGCACAGATACCAACTCCACATACCAGTAAGTAATTAAGGCCAGTGCTTTGGCTAAGGGCAACAGCAGGAGTGAACATCCACATATTAGGTGTAGGATAAAACCTTCGAACTGTTTATATGATATTTTCCAATAAACATTACATGTTAGTAATATAGCAGCAAAAACTTTTTTCTGATAGCTATAAGATATAGCGGAGTAATTGATCCTGAGCAGAGAACGACATCACACTCCCTCTGTGTGTGCTGTTATCCGAGTTACCATAGTCGGGTTGGTCATGCGTGCATGTTAGTGTGTGTGTGTGTGGCCTACAGAGCTACAGAGCACACGGAGCATTTGTTTTGGACTGAGACGCTGGTGTGCTTCGTGTGCCATCTAGTGGTAGAAAGTCATATAAACACACTTTAAACACTATTTCCCCCCCCCCCCCTTTTCCACCCAGTAGCACCGCTGGAGCCTGGGCCTGTGTAGACTGCCTGTGGACAGAGGCGACTGTGTCCTGACAGTGTTTTACAATGTGTGAGACGTTAACGCCACACCTACGTGCAAGCTGGCACCCTGAGGAGGGGATGGGGGGGGAAGGGGGGCTTTGGTCTACGGGCCAACCGACACAGAGGAGGCTGTCTGGCGCTCTGCTCACAGGAAGCTTGGCAGCGCTGACACACTGGAGGTGGCAGACAGATCGCTGCTGCATCACGTGCGCGCACATACACACACGTGTGGACGGAACCACGCACAATAACATTGACTTGACCTTAACCCTTGGTGCGCTTGCAGCAACGAAGGTATGAAAGCGGCATTGCACATGCACTCACACGCATGCACATGCACTCACACGCATGCACACACACGAATTCATGCTCGCACTCACACACGCATGCACACACGCGCACAAATCTGCTACAGTAAATCGTATTGCCAAGCCGTCATCTAATGATTCCATGTGCCATCCACACAAACAGATACTAATTTAGCTATAAGCATCAACCTCTAGCATGCAAGGCTAGCAGCAGACATTTCATTATGTGTAATATGATTATGATTGAAGTGAATTTACTAAGTTGTGTGTGTCATATCCAAGCACAGACATGTTTATGTGCACACATCAGAAACAGAAACCCTGGCACTTACAGCTGAAGAATTAAGCGGAATGATTTAAATGTTTTTCCAAGAAATATTATTTAACAGTCATTCATACACAAGCTGGAATTAAATCTCTGGATCTACTTTTTGATAGACAAAAACTCCCAGAGAGACCCTAATGGAGTTGCCAACATATAAACAAAATCAAAACGGTTTGTTGTTGTGTTAAAGGCCACTGCTGCTATGGTAACAGGAAATGTGGTCATCACTGGCTTCTGTTAAAGTAAGAGCTTTAGCAGTGACCTTGGTGAATCTGGAAAAACATACACATACACACACTACTACCAACAAGGTGCATAGCAAAACAGTGATCAAATCACACACAAACAAGCCAGAACATAAACATGCAGTTGATTTACATCACTTGTTAAGATAATGCGCACACACACACGTCTTACCACCTGGTCAAAATATTAATCTCCTTTCTCACAGTTTAGTCTCACGGCTTCAATCTAACGTGTCCCTGAAGTCTATTAGAGCAATAATGACCCCTGAATTCCAACGGCAATTTCCTTTGCTGTGTGGGAGCAATATTCTTGTAGTGAATCCTGTGTGTGTGTGTGTGCACACATATGCAATATGAATGCATCGACTGTAGGTGGATGTGTGTGTGTGTCCACACTTCCTTCCATCAAGCTGTCAGAGGGGGCTAATGTAAGCTGCAGGTGTGTGGGACCCTGGGACAGGAGACAGGTGGGCCTTGTTCAGGTACTATTTCAATTATACTGCACAGCAGTATGACCCCTATATTATGACTTAGTGGGACGGCTGGAAGTTACTCATGTACAGCCAACTGTGTTTATCTGAATTGAGCATTGTAATGAAACTGTCACTGCAATCCTGCTTCCAATTAGCAGAGCTTCTCAAATGACTGACTGTAAATTCTGTAAGAGTGTAGATTAAAGGTTCTTGGGGGCTGAACACAGAACTTGACAGGGCCTGTATAATACCTCACAGACTACTAAACTAACATCCCCCCCCACACACACACACACACAAATGTACACAACTGGGTTCTCAGTGTATTCTGTCAATGTGGTCTGTTGAAAAGATTTAGAGAATTATTTAACCTAGGTGATATACACTATACTATCATGTTGTAACGTTCTGTCAGTCCTGTGTTGCCTGTCTCGTCACTCCCTGTGTTTACCTTTTGTTTCAGGCCTGTTTCCCCGTCACTCCCTGCCCTGTGTTTACCTTGTGTTTCAGGCCTGTTTCCCCATCACTCCCT